>JAAEAF010004839.1:0-30325 GCA_011037195.1 Triatoma infestans
TATTTTTTGATATTTTGTTCATGTTTACACTATAATATTTTAGCTAAACACATTCTAAGGACTTTAAGATTGTTTTTGAGCCGTGAGATGGCATACAAGACTAGGGCTAATAATTTATAATATTTAGCTAAACACTTTAATATTTTTTGATATTTTGTTCATGTTTACACTTATAATATTTTAGATAAACACATTCTAAGGACTTTAAAAATGTTGTTGAGCCGGGAGATGGCATACAAGACTAGGGCTAAGTTTTTATAATATTTAGCTAATGACTTTAATATTTTTAATATTCATACTTTTGTGCAATAATATTTAGCTCTAAACACATTCAACGGACTTACCATTGTTTTTGCACGTGAGATTGGCATACAAGACTGTGGCTAATATTTTATAAAATTTAGCAAACACTTTAATATTTTTTTTGATATTTTTGTTCTGTTTACACTTATAATATTTTAGCTAAACACATTCTAAGGACTTTAAGATTGTTTTTGAGCCGTAAGATGGCATACAAGACTAGGGCTAATATTTCATAATAGTTAGCTAAGGACTTTAATATTTTTTAATATTCAATACTTTGTGCATTTTTATGGATTCTATTCATGTTTACACTTATAATATTTAGCTAAACACATTCTAAGGACTTTATTACCATATTTGAGCCGCGAGATGTGATACAAGACTAGGGCTAATATTTTATAAAATTTAGCTAAAGACTTTAATATTTTTTGATATTTTGTTCATGTTTAAATTATGTTTACACTTATAATAGTTTAGATAAACACATTCTAAAAACTGTAATATTGTTTTTGAGCCGCGATATGTCATCCAAGTCGAGGGCTAATATTTTATAATATTTAGCTACAAACATTAAATAAATTATCATTCAATACTATGAATAAAGACTTTGTTTTTTTATGCATTGTTAATAACATTCTAAGGACTGTGATATTGTTTTTGAGCCACGAGATGGCTTCCAAGTCGTGAGCAAACATTTTATAATATTTACCTAAGGACTTTAATATTTTTTTATATTTTGTTCATGTTTAAATTATGTTTACACTTATAATATTTAGCTAAACACATTCTAAGGACTTTATTATCATTTTTGAGCCGTGAGATGACATACAGAACATGCGGCTAAGTTGTGTAATATTTAGCTTGAAACATTTTAAGGACTTTAATAATGTTTTTGAGCCGGGAGTGTCATCCAAGTCGATGGCTACTATTTTATAATATTTAGCTAAGGACTTTAATATTTTTTGATATTATCATCCATTACGATGAACAAATACTTTGTTTTTTTATGAATTGTTAGAAACATTCTAAGGACTTTAATAAGTGTTTTTGAGCCGTGAGATGACATACAGGACATGCGGCTAAGTTGTGTAAAATTTAGCTTGAAACATTCTAAGGACTTTAACATTGTTTTTGAGCCGTGAGATGGCATACAAGACTAGGGCCAATATTTTATAATATTTAGCTAAACACTTTATTGTTTTTTGATATTTTGTTCATGTTTAAATTATGTTTACACTTATAATATTTTAGATAAACACATTCTAAGGACTTTAACATTGTTTTTGAGCCGTAAGATGGCATACAAGAATAGGGCTAAGTTTTTATAATATTTAGCTTGAAACATGTTAAGGACTGTAATATTGTTTTTGAGCCGTGAGATGACATCCACCTCGAGGGCTAAGTGGTTATAATATTTAGCTAAGGACTTTAATAATTTCTGATATTATCATACAATACGATGAACAAATGCTTTGTGTTTTTCAGGGATTGTTAGACTATACTATAAACAAAGACTTTGATTTTTTTATGTATTGTTCTAAGGACATTCTAAGGACTTTAATATTTTTGCTAAGCCGTGAGATGACATCCCAGGACTAGGGCCAAATATATTATCATCCAATACCATAAACAAGACTTTGTTTTTATTATGTATTGTTGGAAACATTCTACGGACTGTAATATTTTTCTTGAGCCGTGAGATGCATCCAAGACTATGTTTTTATAATATATAGCTAAACACATTTTAAGCAGTTTAATATTGTTTTTTAGCCGTGAGATGTGACATCCAAGTCGCGGGCTAAGTTTTTATAATATTTAGCAACAAACATTAAATATATTATCATCCTATACTATGAATAAAGACTTTGTTTTTTTTAAGTCGAGGGCTAAGTTTTCATAATATTTAGCTATAAACTTAAATATATTATCATCCAACACTATGAACATGGACTTTTTGTTTTTTTTATGTATTATTAGAAACATTCTAAGGACTGTAATTTTTTTGTTGAGCCGTGAGATGCATCCAAGACTGGGGCTATTTTTTTATAATATTTAGCTACAAACATTACAATATATTATCATCTAATACTATGAATAAAGACTTTGTTTTTTTTATGTATTGTTAGAAATATTCTAAGGAAGTGAATATTTCTGTTGAGCCGTGATATGACATACAAGACTAGGGCTAAGATTTTATAATATTTAGCTAAAGACTTTAATATTTTTTGATATTATTATCATACAATACGATGAACAAATACTTTGTGTATTGTTAGAAACATTCTAAGGACTTTAATATTTTTGTTGAGCCGGTAGATGATGACATACAGGACATGCGGGTAAGTTGGCTAGAAACATTAAATATATTATCATCCAATACTATGAACATGTATTGTTTCACTTTTTTAAGTTTAGTACCACTATGTTTTATGTATTGTTTAATTTTTATTCATGTTTTAATACTTGTGATTTTTGTAATTTTACTTTCAAGTTTAGGACTAGTTTGTGTTAAAACAGGTATGTTTAATACTTATGTTTTTTGTATTTTTTTTTTACTTTTTACATGTAGCAAGGCAGTTAACCCAGGACCAAACTTTGTAGCATCGTAAGTGTGAACAGTAGTACGTTGACATGTCCAAATTAATCCTTTAGGAGTGCTTGGCTTGAGCAAATTGCAACAAATTGGCTTTGGAATGTCTTGTAACACATGAAGTGATACCTCCACGAATACCGGATTCAATCATAAGATGTTTATCATAATCGGTCAATAGTTCCAATTTTACTGGTGTATATTTCAAACAGGCGTCAAATACCAACCCAGGCGTTGTGAATTACCAACTTGGATCAATGCTGTAAATTCACACACATTTCTAAACTGTTCAACTATGTCGCTTAAAAGAATTATGTCTGTTGTTAAATACAATTCTGTGTAATCTCTAAGTGTTTGTATATTGAAAGCGGTCCAGACTTGAAACTTCATATCATATAAACTAAATATACAAAGATCTACAACTTATGTTTAAAACATTACTTTGTGAAAATTCCTTTTAACGCCACTTTTAGCGGAGGGTTGGGGTTACAGCTTCTCTAAAGTGATATCATAGTTGATTATACAATTCTATCATCCATACAAAATTAAATAGATGGCCAAAATTCCAAGTTTTAAGACAAAATTAGTAAACCGGAAGTGCTCTTTTACTGAAAAGTTTTTTGAATTTTCGTAAAGTAAGATTATATAAAAGTAAGATTATAAATTTTATTGAAATAATTTTAACACGTAATAAGATAAAATATAAAATAATTATTGGATTTGAAAAAATAGAAATTAAACTTACCCTGAGTGTTGTGAAGACTAAGAAAGCTGGAATTGTAATGGATATTACTCCACTATTAAATGAGGTCCCCACCAAACACTTAGAAATACGATAAAGACATCCTGCCTTTGTCGGCTTGATAAAAAGATCCGGTGTGTGTTTCTATATATCGCATTCCTTTTTTTATTTAATATATTTCTTTATACAATTTATCTTTTCTCAATATGATTCTTTATTTTATTTATTCCATAATTGCTGTATATAATTAGTTTATATTGATAGTTAATAATTATTTTATTAACATAATTTTTCCTAACATTTCATTGTACAAATAATTGCTATTACTAATACATATTTTAGTATTTGATTATATGATTTTTCATTTTCTAGTTTTTTTAATTTGTGTGGTACAATTTTTATTTGTTTTATATCAGTCAACTGGATTTCAGATTGATTATAAACTTTTACACAATAAAATTTATAATCTTATTTTTATATAGACACACACACACCGGATGTTCATCGTTTATTACTTAGCTTTGTATTTCTAACACTATTTGGTGGGGGACCTCATTTAATAGTGGAGTAATATACATTACAATTCCAGCTTTGTTCGTCCACACAACACTCAGGGTAAGTTTAATTTCTATTTTTTCAAAATCCAATTAAGTCCTATGTCTAGAAGGAGACCCTCTGATTCTCTTCGGAGCTCAGAGGAACCGACTAGTTAGCTATTCTTCTCAAATCCAATTAAGTCCTCGCACCATGTCTATGTGTAAGTGGCTAGAAGGAGACCCTCTGATTCTCTTCGGAGCTCAGAGGAACCGACTAGTTCGCTATCCAGATGCGGATGTTCTGACGAACGTGTGTAAGCTAGGGCGCTCGGCAAAGTTCCAATAGGCCCCGATAAAACGCTGCACAAGTAGGCTAAGTTCATCCCGAATCCGCTTTGCGGTCGCTGGATGCGGTACAATCAGGCAGGTGCATAGGATGATGGATTTTTTGTTTTTGTTTTTACATGGGTATAGGATGATGGATTTTTTTTTGTTTTTACATGTAAGAATTGTCTTTGGCCTAAACAAAATCTGGTGTGAAACACTCACACAACTTTCTTTTACTCCAGTTTTCAAAATGATAATTGACATTATATCAATTGAATTTAAAAACTCCTTTAGTTTTACTATTTGTAATTTTTAATATTAATATTCCTGCCTTCAGTATTTATAATTATATAATAATATCATTCCATAAGAATTGTCTTTGGCCTAAAAAAATCTAAAAAAATTATTTTTTTTTTTTCATTATTTGTAATAAAGTCTATTAATAATAATATAGTTTGTGTACGAAATTTAATGAAATTCGTCGAAAACTGAAAAAAACTTTTCAGTAAAAGCGCACTTCCGGTTTACTAATTTTGTCTTAAAACTTGGAATTTTGGCCATCTATTTATTTCTAATTAATTTTGTTTGGATGATAGAATTGTATAATCAACTATGATATCACTTTAGAGAAGCTGTAACCCCAACCCTCCGCTAAAAGTGGCGTTAAAAGGAATTTTCACAAAGTAATGTTTTAAAACATAAGTTGTAGATCTTTGTATATTTAGTTTATAAGATATGAAGTTTCAAGTCTCTGGACCGCTTTCAATATACAAACACTTAGAGATTACACAGAATTGTATTTAACAACAGACATAATTCTTTTAAGCGACATAGTTGAACAGTTTAGAAATGTGTGTGAATCTATTTACAGCATTGATCCAAGTTGGTAATTCACAACGCCTGGGTTGGTATTTGACGCCTGTTTGAAATACACACAAGTAAAATTGGAACTATTGACCGATTATGATAAACATCTTATGATTGAATCCGGTATTCGTGAAGGTATCACTTCATGTGTTACAAGACATTCCAAAGCCAATTTGTTGCAATTTGCTCAAGCCAAGCACTCCGAAAGGATTAATTTGGACATGTCAACGTACTACTGTTCACACTTACGATGCTACAAAGTTTGGTCCTGGGTTAACTGCCTTGCTACATGTAAAAAGTAAAAAAATACAAAAAACATAAGTATTAAACATACCTGTTTTAACACAAACTAGTCCTAAACTTGAAAGTAAAATTACAAAAATCACAAGTATTAAAACATGAAAAAAAATGAAACAATACATAAAACATAGTAGTACTAGACTTAAAAAAGTGAAACAATACATGTTCATAGTATTGGATGATAATATATTTAATGTTTCTAGCCAACTTACCCGCATGTCCTGTATGTCATCATCTACCGGCTCAACAAAAATATTAAAGTCCTTAGAATGTTTCTAACAATACACAAAGTATTTGTTCATCGTATTGTATGATAATAATATCAAAAAATATTAAAGTCTTTAGCTAAATATTATAAAATCTTAGCCCTAGTCTTGTATGTCATATCGCGGCTCAACAGAAATATTCACTTCCTTAGAATATTTCTAACAATACATAAAAAAAAAACAAAGTCTTTATTCATAGTATTAAATGATAATATATTTAATGTTTGTAGCTAAATATTATAAAAACATAGCCCCCAGTCTTGGATGCATCTCACGGCTCAACAAAAAAATTACAGTCCTTAGAATGTTTCTAATAATACATAAAAAAACAAAAAGTCCTTGTTCATAGTGTTGGATGATAATATATTTAATGTTTATAGCTAAATATTATGAAAACTTAGCCCTCGACTTAAAAAAAAACAAAGTCTTTATTCATAGTATTCGATAATAATATATTTAATGTTTCTAGCTAAATTTTACACAACTTAGCAGCATGTCCTGTATGTCATCTCACGGCTCAAAAACAATATTACAGTCCTTAGAATGTGTTTAGCTAAATTTTATAATTTTTACATAATTTAATTTAAACAGTAACATAGAAAACACAAAGTCTTTATTCATAGTATATGATAATATAGTTGGACCTAGTCCTGGGATGTCCTCAAAAAGAATATTAAAGTCCTTAGAATGTTTCTAACAATACATAAAAAAAGTCTTTATTCATAGTATTGAATGATAATTTATTTAATGTTTGTAGCTAAATATTATAACACATTTGCCCTAGTCTTGTATGTCATCTCACGAAATATTATAAGTGTAAAGATAATTTAATTTAAACAGTAACATAAAAATTCACAAAGCATTTGTTCATCGTATTGGATGATAATATATTCAATGTTTCTAGCTAAATATTATAAAATATTAACCGTCGACTTGGATGTCATCTCACGGCTAAAAAACAATATAGAAGTCCTTAGAATGTTTCTAACAATACATAAAAAAATCAATCTTTGTTCATGGTATTGGATGATAATATATGTAATGTTTCTAGCTGAATATTATAAAATCTTCGCCCTAGTCTTGAATGTCATCTCACGGCTCAAAAACAATATTAAAGTCCTTATAGCTAAATATTATAATAACTTAGCCCCTCGATGTCATCTCACAGCTCAACAGAAATATTAAAGTCCTTAGAATGTTTCTAACAATACATAAAAAAAGATACAAAGTCTTTATTCATAGTCTTAGAATGTTTCTAACAATACGTAAAAAAAACACAAAGTCTTTATTCATAGTATATGATAATATATTTAATGTTTCTAGCTAAGTATTATAAAAAATTAGCCCTCAACTTGCATTTCATTTCACGGCTCAAAAACATTATTAAAGTTCTTAGAATGTTTCTAACAATGCATAAAAAAACAAAGTCTTTATTCATAGAATAGGATGATAATATATTTAGCCGCCTAGTCTAGGATGTCATCTCACGGCTCAAAAGCAATATTATGGTCCTTAGAATGTTTCTAGCTAAATATTATAAGTGTAAACATAATTTAATTTAAACATGAACATAAACATAAAAAACACGAAGTATTTGTTCACCATATCAAAAAATGATAATATCAAAAAATATTAAAGTGCTTAGCTAAATATTATAAAATATTAGCCCTAGTCTTGTATGTCATCTCCCGGCTCAAAATCAATATTAAAGTCCTTAGAATGTTTCTAGCTAACTATTATAAGTGTAAACATAATTTACTTTAAACATGAACATAAACATAAAAAACACAAGTATTTGTTCATCGTATTGTATGATAATATATTTAATGTTTCTAGCTAAATATTATAAAAACTTAGCCCTCGACTTGAAAAAAAACAAAGTCTTTATTCATAGTATAGGATGATTATATATTTAATGTTTGTAGCTAAATATTATAACAACTTAGCCCTAGTCCTGGTATGTCATTTCACGGCTTAAAAACAATATGAAAGTCCTTAGAATGTTCCTAACAATACATAAAAAAAGTCTTTGTTCATAGTATTGGATGATAATATATTTAATGTTTCTAGCTAAATATTATAAAAACTTAGCCCTCGACTTGAAAAAAAAAAACAAAGTCTTTATTCATAGTATAGGATGATAATATATTTAATGTTTGTAGCTAAATATTATAAAAACTTTGTCCCAGTCCTGGTATGTGATCTCACGGCTCAAAAACAATATGAGAGTCCTTAAAATGTGTTTACCTAAATATTGTATCTAACTATAAATAAAAAAAACAAAGTCTTTGTTCATAGTATTGGATGATAATATATTTAATGTTTGTAGCTAAATATTATAAAAACTTAGCCCTCGACTTTAAAAAAACAAAGTCCTTATTCATAGTATAGGATGATAATATATTTAATGTTTGTTGCTAAATATTATAAAAACTTAGCCCGCGACTTGGATGTCACATCTCACGGCTAAAAAACAATATTAAACTGCTTAAAATGTGTTTAGCTATATATATTATAAAAACATAGTCTTGGATGCATCTCACAGCTCAAGGAAAATTTTACAGTCCGTAGAATGTTTCCAACAATACATAATAAAAACAAAGTCTTTGTTTAGGTATTGGATGATAATATATTTGGCCCTAGTCCTGGGATGTCATCTCACGCCTTAACAAAAATATTAAAGTCCTTAGAATGTCCTTAGAACAATACATAAAAAAATCAAAGTCTTTGTTCATAGTATAGTCTAACAATACCTAAGAAACACAAAGCATTTGTTCATCGTATTGTATGATAATATCAGAAAAATTATTAAAGTCCTTAGCTAAATATTATAACCACTTAGCCCTCGAGGTGGATGTCATCTCACGGCTCAAAAACGATATTACAGTCCTTAACATGTTTCAAGCTAAATATTACAAAAACTTAGCCGTAGTCTTGTATGCCATCTTACGGCTCAAAAACAATGTTAAAATCCTTAGAATGTGTTTAGCTAAATATTATAAGTGTAAACATAATTTAAAGATGAACCAAATATCAAAAACTATTAAAGTCTTTAGCTAAATATTATAAAATATTAGCCCGCGACTTGGATGACATTTCACGGCTCAAAAACATTATTAAAGTTCTTAGAATGTGTTTAGCTAAAATATTATAAGTTAAACATGAACAAAATATCAAAAAATATTAAAGTGTTTAGCTAAATATTATAAAATATTAGCCCTAGTCTTGTATGCCATCTCACGGCTCAAAAACAATGTTAAAGTCCTTAGAATGTTTCAAGCTAAATTTTACACAACTTAGCCGCATGTCCTGTATGTCATCTCACGGCTCAAAAACACTTATTAAAGTCCTTAGAATGTTTCTAACAATTCATAAAAAAAAACAAAGTATTTGTTCATCGTATTGGATGATAATATCAAAAAATATTAAAGTCCTTAGCTAAATATTATAAAATAGTAGCCATCGACTTGGATGACATCTCCCGGCTCAATAACATTATTAAAGTCCTTAAAATGTTTCAAGCTAAATATTACACAACTTAGCCGCATGTTCTGTATGTCATCTCACGGCTCAAAAATGATAATAAAGTCCTTAGAATGTGTTTAGCTAAATATTATAAGTGTAAACATAATTTAAACATGAACAAAATATTAAAGTCCTTAGGTAAATATTATAAAATGTTTGCTCACGACTTGGAAGCCATCTCGTGGCTCAAAAACAATATCACAGTCCTTAGAATGTTATTAACAATGCATAAAAAAAAACAAAGTCTTTATTCATAGTATTGAATGATAATTTATTTAATGTTTGTAGCTAAATATTATAAAATAGTAGCCCTCGACTTGGATGACATATCGCGGCTCAAAAACAATATTACAGTCCTTAGAATGTGTTTATCTAAAATATTATAAGTGTAAACATAATTTAAACATGAACAAAATATCAAAAAATATTCAAGTCTTTAACTAAATTTTATAAAAATATCCTAGTCTTGTATGCCATCTCACGGCTCAAAAACATTATTAAAGTCCTTAGAATGTGTTTAGCTAAAATATTATAAGTGTAAACATGAACAAAATATAAAAAAATATTAAAGTGTTTAGCTAAATTTTATAAAATATTAGCCCCAGTCTTGTATGCCATCTCACGGTTCAAAAACATTATTAAAGTCCTTAGAATGTGTTTAGCTAAATATTATAAGTGTAAACATGAACAAAATATCAAAAAATATTAAAGTGTTTAGCTAAATATTATAAAATAGTAGCCCTCGACTAGGATGACATGGCACGGCTCAAAAGCATTATTAAAATCCTTAAAATGTGTTTATCTAAAATATTATAAGTGTAAACATGAACAAAATATCAAAAAATATTAATGTGTTTAGCTAAATATTATAAAATAGTAGCCCCTAGAATTGGATGACAGTTTCACGGCTCAAAAACCATTATTAAGTCCTTAAAATGATTTAGCTAAAAATTATAAGTGTAAAATGTACAAAAAAACTATTAAAGTTGTTTAGCTAAATATTATAAAATAGTAGCCCTCGACTTGGATGAAGTTCACGCTCAAAAAACATTATTAAAGCCTAAAAGTATTTTAGCTAAAATATATAAGTGTACACATGTCAAAAAATATTAAAGTGTTAGGACATATGCTAAAATAGGTAGCCATCGACTTGGATGACAGCTTCACGGCTCAAAAATTATTAAGTCCTTAATAATGTTCAATCAATATTATAAAACATAGCCGCAGTTCATGCATGCCCATCTCGCGACTAACAAATATTTCTTTTATCTTAGACTGTTTTTCCAGCTAGATTTTTCAAAACGTAGCCGCATGCCTCGCATGCCATCTCCCGTCTCGAAAATATTTCTTTTCCCTGGTTATAAAATCAGATGGGGGTCTCATCGTAATTTTGTAGCCGCGCGCCAGACCCCTGCCTTCGGGCGTAAATTCATAAGTGCCTGGGGCTCAAAAAAAATGGCCCTAGAATCACCTATAATCATCTACTCTAGTGTGTATTTAGAATTATTGCAGGATCAATAAGAAAATAAACATCAAGGCAAATATTATTCAGACATTCAGCCTCGTATCCCTTGTAAACTATGGTTTGAAGAGTAGGATGGGGAAAGGCACTTTTTATACCACAATAATGCGATTGATATTTAACCATAACCTCACCAAGCCGCACCTTTATAAAATACATATCGCAAAAATAGTCCCAAATGCGATTGTGGTTACGGGGAAGATGGCGATATTAATTATTTACTCTTCAGCTGTAACAGGTACAGTAAGAAAACAGGAAAGTGTTTAACCAAACTGTCCGAGTATGTAGGACTTCCTTGTAACGCAAAAAGCGTATTAGCACTAATGCAAAAGGAAGCGTTTGTTTGCGTATATAATTTCATCAAAAGGAATAAAATAAAAATATAAGACGAGTTCTGTGCACATTTCATTCATGTTAGACACCAAAATAACATAATACATAAGGCATTAACCATAAAATTACTAACCATAAAACACATAGACAATCCTATACGCAATAGTAACACAATGTACATCATCAGTTCCAACACAAGTGCTTCACATGGGTCCCATCTTACCATTTATTGAAGGTTCTTAAACCTTCAAATATAAATTTCCTTGACATAATAAATGCCGATTCAATCATAATTCTGGGCGATAAAATGCAGTAATTAGTTAAGTCATTTAGTTATATATAAAAAAAAATCTTTTAAATAATGCTGTAATGACATGGAAGGTCACACTAATGTCAAAGTGGTTCCAGCCAGCTGCTATCTTAACAAAGAATGGTAGTAATAAAAGAACAATTTATAACCAGCGACCTAGTTGGCCGCCGGCTTCAAGACAGCCGCGGCCAAACAAACAACAAAGCCTTTTCATCAATACTGTACATCAAAAGCAAGCACCGAAAAGCTTGGCCACTGACCTAAATAAGGTCAGCAAACTACGAAGATCGCACAAGGTTGCACACTAGGACAGATGTCTTGGTGTGAGTGTGGCCAACACCGATATATAAACTCTATCATATACAACGAGAGGATCATTATATCATATACGACCATACGAGCACGTCTATATACACGAGCAGCAGTTTACGCGACTATACACAGTTTCATTTAAACTTATTATGTTTTAGTAGTGCATCTTAGTTCGTTTATTTTAGTCATTCTAATTTATTAATAATTTATCTTCTATTTATTACTAAGTATTTGCTAGTTATTAGTTACCATTTCTAACGTTCAAAGTATTGTTCAGATACATTTTATTTTTATAAAATCCGTTTAATTATTCGAGCAATAACTTCCAAAATCTCTCAGCTAACTTCCGCCCTCTTCAAGACATCTACTACATCAGGAATCACACATCAAACGATTCCATTACAATGCTAGCAAAAACATTTTTTTTTTTCTTTTTAAATTATATATCTATTTTTCTCCCTACTAAGAGAAAATTTTGAAGTTAACTATTACAATTATTTTCAAAAACTGTTTACATATTTTATAAATAATTTGACTTAGAATGAAAATACAATATAAACATTTAATAAACAACAAAAATATTTTTATAAAATAAGCAGAATTATTAATGAACAAGACACTAATTAATGAACTACTTTCACAAATGGCAACCCAGTACTCTTTACAAATTGGCCTTTTACATTCTGTAAATCTCAATTTGATTTTTCTGTCTTTACCTTTAACAGAAGACGCATCTAACTTGTTTTTCTGAATATTAAATTTTTCAGTGGCTTATTCCCATTAATATTTCCTCTATGCCTATTTCTTAGTGGCCGCCGAAGCGTTTCTGTTAGTAATCTACCTTTAAGGTGGGGATGGTTTAGGCTGTAACCCAAATCAAGTAAGAATGTGCGGCACTTTTTCTGTGTTTGCAGCTGAGCAAGAGAGTATAGTACCATAGCATTGACGCCACTTTGGTCCATCATGCCGAAGAAGAATCGAAGAGCCCACCATTCGGTTTCATTCTTTTATAATGTTCCAACTATTGTAAGTTTATATTGTGTCAACATATGTTCAAGTAGTTGTATGGATGAGACCTATCTGTCCGTGATTACTTATCTGTTTGTGCCATGGATGCATTTCGTAAATTTTTTGACATAATAGCAAGACGCAAATTCACTTACCAGACAATTTATCTTTCCGATAAATGGTATCGCCTTCACCATGTAAAAAGTACGGGAATCTTTTAACATAACTATTTTGATACCCTACTTGCCTGGTTTCGAGGCCAGGTAGACCCGAAAAGGAGTCCCAACAACTGCTCATCTATTGTGGTCAAAGTGGTCAAAAATGGGTGTATTATTGGCAATTCTTTATGAAATTGGACCAGCTTATCTAGAGCTTTTCTTTCTTCTCTAGTTGTTTGTCGTCAAATCTCAAGCAATAAAGTAAAAAAAGAAAATCGATTCATCGACATGGTAATTCTAAACAGTGGATGTCCATTATACTGGGGCTACAGCTCTTCAATATTTAGGTTTGAAGATTTATTAATCCCACCAATATAAAACAAGCATGAATAACTACCTCGTTTGTTGTTTTATGGCATGTCTGAGAGCAGAAAATTGAAAAATTGATTCATGCCTTCGACTAATTTTGTTTATTTCTCATTTTCACAATTTCTGAGATAATCTCATCATTTATTAGTGAATTTTAAGATTCTAAGGGAGTAGAAATATTTTTTGCCCCATCTTTCGCACCTGGGGATTGGGAAATTATATTTTTTGCTTAATTTTTCCTTATCTAAGGTTCATCACAAGACCGGTTATACTGATTTCTATTTCGCAATTTCGAGGGCTTACGTATTGTTTGTGGAGGCTCTCATTCCTCTTTTCCTTCTTCGGTTTCCGTGTTACTTCTTGTTAAATTGCAACATCTGATTCTTCATCAGAATACTCATCTCCAAAAGATTCATTTCCTTTTTTCATTTCTTCCAATTGTAAAAGGACTCTTTGGATTTCCTCTGGCGTCCAGTCACAGAGTGGTTTCCTTAAAGTAAAATCCTCACTTGCTTGGTCAAAAAAAAAAAGAAAAAAAGGTGTAATACATCACTCCTATCTAATTACAAACTAATTTAACACACTGGGATGTGACAAATCCCAAAACAACTTTAGGGTAAAAATACCCCAAAATAATAATTTATTCTAAAACTACTAAAATCTGGAATATGGTCTAAACCCAAATGAATTGTATAACGAATAAGAAGTAAACAAAGTTTATTTAGATGGTGTGGGAAAAGGTGGGAATCACAGGATTCAGTAAATCACATAGAAAGAAAGCGTAGGGTATTTTATTCTCCGGTATGCCAGTTAAGGTTAATAAAAAGTTTTTTTGTATACGCGTTTTTTTTTTTAATCGATAATGCTATCAATTTGTTAAAATTTCCATATTTCACGCCTGTAAATATTGGTATAAACCAACAGCAAAATCGAATTAAAATTAAAGTGAAAGAATATGAAAAATTTGCATACTATGACGAGTAAAATCCCAGATACAAATAAGTCTTTATAGAAAAGTTTATTATATAAAATTTATCACTTCCTCTTATTCCTAGTAAGCGGAAGTAAGTATTGCTATCGTATCAAATTTTCGAAATTGAGTTTTCATCGCCAACACTATCTTGTGGTCCCCTAAGTATGATTAAAATGATTTGAGCGTATGATCTGTGAAATTTGTTGTTTCAAGAATAAACTTATTACTTAAGAGTTTTATATACTATTTTCTTTATCCGTAGAACATATGATTCCAAGTTGGTTGAAAGTAGGGATAAAGTTTTGAGTAACTTATTTTTGTCGAATGTAATGTAATTACACCCAAAATATTTTGTCACACTATCTACGTCACTGTAATGGCAAGAGAGAGAATTAAGAGAGAGAAGGACCCTCTCTGGTACTCTCTGACTTAAGCAGGATCGAGTGGGAGAACCTGTATATAAGCCTATATATCTATCTATCAGATTCAACCACATACACCGCATCGTGTCATATCTCTACTCTCACCTTTTATTCTATAAAATCATTACAAGTCCAGGGCAGTTTGTGTAAACTTATAGCTATATTATAACAGTGTCTTCATATTTCGTCTAATTAATCAAACCTAATTTCTCTCCTCATCAACTCCATTATATCAACCTTTATATTGTGTTGAGTTAATGTTCTTGTCCTTTTTTATATACAAGTAAACTAATTAATAAGGAAGATAATAGTAGTACAATTATTACATTATTATTTTAAAATAATATTTTGAATTAATTTTCATGGGGGTTGGGGCTGCCCAGAACGTACGGTGGGGCTCCGCGCTTGTAGAGTTAGCCCTGTATTGTTTACTGGATCTATTTACAGCAGTCTAAACAATAATATCAAAAGCAATGAGAGGGATAACTTTATTAAAATTATACAGGAATAGATCTTTAATATTCACATGCAGCGGTTTTCAAGCAGCTACAAAGAGACTGATTGAATTGCTTCTTATAAGCCGCAATTCAAAGTAACTATTTAAATGATGTTTCTCCTGCTATATTAATTAAATATAGTAATCATATCAATTACTCAGCCAAATAGATATTACGTGGTCCTATTTAGTGGAATATAATGTAATTACTACCAAAATATTTTGTCACACTATCTACGTCACTGAAATGGCAAGAGAGAGAATTAAGAGAGAGAAGGACCCTCTCTGGTACCGTCGAAGCGGAATCCGTAATCATTTATTTTGAAATTCGTAAAAAAATCATGATAAAATTGAATTTTTGAGATTAAAAAAAGTGAAACTTGACTCGCTCACCGCAGACTTATTCTCTAAGGATTCTCAAAATCAAAATTTTTTTTATAGCTGAAACCATGTCTCCATTTTACGCTTAGTCATATTAAGCAGCTCAAGTCTGGGGCTTTCAGTCTTACGATTGCCTTGAAAAATTTCGTAGATTTTTCCATAAAAAATTGTTAGCTCTGCCAACTCCATCTCCTAATTTTCTCCTTAATTTAGAAACCGATCTAGATCACTTCGAACCCTTCACTCTTAACCTGCACTTAAATTATTGCTCTCGTGTTTTATCCTACCGTTTGCCTAAAATTGCCGCGAAAGAGGTAATAAGGAGAAAAACCTTTTGGTTCAAACACTGGTTATCTCTGTCCCATCAATACTCTTGTGATTTTCCGCTTTCGTCAGATAATTTCTCTACCTGGTTTTGTCAGTTGTTGTCCAAACTTCCGACCTTAATTCGAGCCGCTCGCCTGGAGGAGTCTGTTAGCCATGCCATTGAGTCTGATCGTTTTCAATTATACAGAGATCTTATTTCAGATTATAACAGTTTTGGCACAAACGATGTCTTTAAAAATTTGCATTTTTCGGAATTCCGGTGGCTAATTAAATTAAGAGGAGAGCTGCTTTATCTTAATTACAAGCCGTGGGTGGAAGGTGATCCTGATAAAGAAAGGTGTTCACTTTGTAATTTTAATTGCAGAGAGGATCTTTACCATATTTTTAGGTGAATGCCCTATATTGGCCGAACTCCGTATATTGCACTTCGGTGCACCATCCCTCTCTAGGGTAAATATTACTTGCTTTTTGTCCGGCCAGACCAATTGTCGCCCCTTAATATCTTACGCCTGCCATGCTTGGAAAGTCAGATATGAATGGTTGTCAGATCTCCCCTGACACTTCCAATTTTTTTTATCTATTTATTTATTTTTATTTTATTTTTTTTGGAACAATTTCTGAGGTTTCATAAATTTTTTTATTTATAAGTCAAGCAATATTTTTTTTTTTTTTTTAATTTATGATGTTCTTTTTATTTTTTGTATATTATCATTTTCTTTCTTTTTGTATTATATTCTGTAATAGTTGTAGTTATTTTCATACCCCCCCTTAAGTGTTGTATTATTTGTTCTTCTTTTTTTATTGTAATTTTTCTTTTTGGGTCCAATTGTTTTATTTATTTTTCTTTTTTCCATTTCTTTGTAAAATTTATGTTTTAAAATTTTGTCAAAAGCGGTAAACTCTGGCAGAATCTGGCGTTACGCCATGCCTTTATGCTTTGTATTTTCATTATATATATTTTTGTAAATACTTTAATAAAGCATTATTATTATTATTATTATTATTAAGCTTAGTTATTTAATGCAGCAAGAGAGCTGATACAAAATAACGAAATAAGATATGTGTGGTTTAGAAATAATAAACTTTTTATTAGAGTGAAGGAGAATACCCTGTAATGTATTATTGACAGTATTCATGATCTCAATAAATTCATGAACAACAGCAGTTGGAACTGTTCGAATATGAAGAGATTGATACTGATACATCGGTAAGAAGTGGCCAGCTTCAAAAATCTGGGAAAAAGTGGAAAATCAAGGCTCCAACCATATCACAACTTCGGATTGATTCTATAAATCGTTTTTCGACCCTCAGAACCGAGCTCACAAGAAGGCAGAAAATAGGGAAGAAAGAAAAACGGGTTTGTCTTTTGTGGTAAATAGTATTAACATAGGTTATTGGAATTGCGATGGTTATCATAGTGTTGTTAATATGAATGATGAGGAATATCACTTGATTAAACAGTTTGGATATTTTATATATTTGCGAAACTTGGCTTACTATAAACAATCTTTATTTGCATCAGAGACATTTTCTGTGGTAGACTGCTTCATTTTGTGGTCATCGACCGGTTTCGGTCGTTCGCCTATCTTCAGGATGCGTGTGATAACAGGCACTTGCACAGATTATTCTGAGCATCCCCCCAGGACCAAGCTAAAATCACTAGATCGTCCGCATAAAGGAGCAGATTTATGTCTCTAGACGAATCTGGACTTACTCCCTTCGCTCCATTATTCTGAAAAAACTGGGCAATGTCTGAAATGTACAATGCAAATAGATGTGGAGACAATTTTTCTCCTTGCATTACACCTTGGTTTACTTTGATTTCATTAGAAGTCCAACCACCAATGTCGATCATAAAATAAGCGCTTTCATAAAGATTCCGAATGCACCTCATATATTTGCCAACGATTCCAAATAAATATAATTTTTTCCAAAGTTTCGGATGAGGCACAGAATCGAGCGCACTCCGAAAGTCGACAAAAATTCAAAAAATCTTTCTCCTTTTCAATCTCAATTGGAGATTAGTAATTGACGACAAGTTCAAAATTGCGTCCCTACAGCCTCTTCCCGGCCGAAAACGCAGTTGCTCCTCCGGGAGTAGCTTATGATCTTGTTTCCATTTGGTACCTACTATGAATAATCTGTGTGAATATCTTGACCATAGAATTTATTAAAGAAATGCCTCCTATAGTTCAAGGTGTCAGAAGGGCCCCCTTTTTTATAAAGCATTCTTAATTTAATTTTACCCCAGCTATTTGGTATTCTTTCTTCTTATAAAATTTTATTAAAAATGTTTAATAAATTATACGTCAACCAGGTGACAAACGTTTCAGACATTAATTCAAAACATTATCGAACCACGGAGCCTTATTATGTTTACTCATTTTAATGTATACAAAATACCCTCCAAGATTATCGGAGCATCGAGTCGCTGCAGGGGCCAACTGCATATTCTCTATATGCAGTTAATAAGTTAAAAATAAGGTAACTTCTTTAGATAAGTTAAATTAAAATAAGTTAAAAATAATAAGTTAACTTCTTTTTTTTAAGCCCTGTAACAACTTTAGTCAAACCAAGGTTTATTTGTAGGTATTTTCTGGGAATTTCAACAATAGAAGTTTTAACAACTCCGGTACTCTCTCCACAAGGGGCGGGTGTTGGTGTAGTGGTTATGAGCGTGGACTTGTAAGTGGGAGGACCCCAGTCCGAGTCCAGCGTATAACTGCTAAATTTTATATTTGTTTAAAAAATGTTAATAGTAAAGTAGGTGCTTCCACCCCCGTCCATGACACCTAATTTGGTAGTTGGGCGTTAAGCCCGCCTGAGAAAATAGGCATTACTTTATTTTACTCTCTCCATACCTCTGTTAATGTATTAACCAAATTCTCATATAACTCATCTACAGAATTACTATAAAAATATATGAAGCCAGATTCATTTACAAATCTCTGAAATTCAGAAAATTTTTCTTTGTTTTTTCTATGGTTTTGATTCAAGTTTCAAGCAATGAAAATTTACTTGAAGTTAACGTCTCTAAAACTGTGGTCGTCCCACTTTTTAAAAGCAAGTTGGGAAAAGTAAATGATTTCTATTACAATAAATGCAAACACCATTTGGAAATTTCGTTTAATTATTTAGGAATAACCTTTTATTCGTCAGCTAAGTTTAGGAAAGCTGCCGACTTGTTGCACTCTAAGGGAATGGTGGCTATTCCTCAAGTAAGAAGAATGCTTTATTTAGGGATATCGGATGTCTGGGAAAGCAGGTGTCGCCTGTTTGATGCTTTAGTCGGAAGCATATTGTTATAGGTATGGGCATCTAAATATGTTGAAATAATTGAGAAGGTCCAATTATTCTTTTTACTTTCTCTTACTCCTAGTAAGAGGAAGTATTGTACTCTGTCAAAATTTTCGATAAAGTCGAGTTTTCACACCGGAAATATCCGTTTTTGTAGTCCCCGTGAGCCAAAAGTGGTTTGGTAGCGAATGGTTGGGTGTGTGTGTGTGTGTGTGTCTGTGTGTGTCTGTGTGTGTGTATGTATGTGAACAGCATAGCTCAAAAACGAAAATCGTAGAAAGTTCAAACTTGATATTACGTTTAGGTATCACCATGGGATCTGACGGTGCGTTATGTGTCAATATTCCTCAACCGGAAGTACCACTTTACTAGTTGTTTTTTTTACGTTTTTTGCAATTTTCTCAAAAATGGCTCCGAAGATTTTCTTTAAACTTGGGTAAGATCACCTACACATACAAAGAGCTACAACTTTTATTTGAAACATTTCTGCCGGAAAATTCCTTTAAGGGCACTCTAGGGTAGAGGGGTGGGGTTAGGTTTTCATCTAACTTCTGTTTCAGTATATTAGAATTAGACAATTCTTTCATCTAAATAATTTTAATTAGAATAAATATGTTTTTGAAATTCCGAGTTTGAAAAAAAATAGATAACCGGAAGTGCGCTTTTTTACGAAATATAATTTTCCAGTTTTTTTCTGTATTTTCTCGAAATGGCTCCAACGATTTCGTTAAACCACGTGTTAACTATACATATAAAGAGCTCACTTTTATATTTGAAACTTTTCCCCTGATAAATTGCTTTAAGGGACTTTTGGGGAGGGGGGTTATGTTTTTCTTTAAAATGCCTATCACAGTTTGATTCATTTTTCAGTTCTGTCATCCAAATTGAAATAACTAGAAATTAATATATGACCCAAATTCCGAGTTTCAAGGAAATCAGGAAACCGGACAGTTTTACTGGACAGTGTTTTCACTTTTCGATGAATTTCATTAAATTTGGTACACTAACTATAAAATTTGTCAATTATAATTTTGAGTACTGGAGTAAGAGAAAGTTGTGTGAGTGTTTCACACCAGATTTTTTAAGTCTCTGTTCCTACTTCCCTGTTCTACTCCTGACCACGATGTTAGATTAGAAGTGGGAAGAATACATTTACAAGCACAAGTCTTCAAGCTTGGTGCCACAAGCACAATACAACTCACAGGCACCAAGTATCTCTTGGTGGATACACATTTTGGAAATGGAGGAATGCCGACTGTCATATATTTGTTATAGAAGATTATGGGAACTCTCTTTTAATAAACATATCCTATTTAATTGGGTCGATTATGTTATAAAATTTGTTGTACCCTACAGGAGCTATGAATGTATGGGACTCACAGAATCCTGTCTTTATAAAAGGGAACTAAATAATTTAATAAATAAAATGAATAATTACCTACCTAGCAGAGATATAAATAAAGTACTCAATTCTTAATATAATTCACTGTTTACAGTAATTTGTAATTATAATTTAGATAATCCTGCTCTCCAAGATTTTGTAATCTTACATTTCCACAATTTATCACTCAATTAAGATTGACGGGAGAGAAATACTAGAATTATTATTAAGAAAAAGAAATTCTAATTTAATTGTCTAAATACTTGCCCTCTATGTTAAAACTGATTCTGACAATTTACTGCACCTTCATTTTTACTGTAGTTTCTGTAAAGAGTTTAGACATAAGTACATTAATAAGTACATCGCAGATCTTTTATAATTCTCAGATGATGTGAAGTGGAAAAAAATATTGTTCGTAAATTTTGTACAGAAAATTAAGGACCTATTTGTATACACTAAGGTATGTTTAAATTTGAAAAATAATGTGTTAAATGCTTAGTGCTCTCAATTATTGACCTCATTTTTATCTAAGTGTTAATAACAGCGATATTTTTGTAACATTCACGAAGTGTACTCTTATATTTCTACTTTTATTTATTTAATTTATATTAGCTTTTTCTATTATTTGGAAATAATATAAGTTCATTTATATGATTTTACTCTGTAGCAGAGATATGTTGTTTTATTTTGTGAATTTTGTGACTTTCATTTCATTATTATTTGGTATAACTTAAATCTTTTTTGTAGTAGAATTCAATCGAGCTTGGCTTCTTGTCATAAGTTGGTATTTTTTTGAGATAATAATTAACAATATTACGAGGTCCTCAAAAATTGGCGCTATTTTTCTTTGGAATAAGGTGAATAAGAACCTTCGTTCAATATCTCACAATTTATCAGTTTTTCGACATAAAACATTTATAAGCTTTTCCCATCTCTCTATTAGTTTTTTTTTATTATGTTGACAGTAAAAAAATATTTGTTTTAAAACGTGATCCAGTTCGCATGGTTGTTTTCACATCTTCATCAATGTTGTGAAATTTGACGATACCTAAAGGCTCGTTAACCCTTCGTTAGTCACGTGGGTGACATATGCCAGAAAAACAATGTGGACCGTAACACCAGAAGGTGGCCTATGGTACTTTTTTACAACCTTCTAAATATAACTGGAGTAAATGCACTGAGCATCTACAAACATCACACCCCAAATAAAAAAATATCAAGAGTTCAGTTCCTCCAAAACTTGAGCTGGGAACTATTAAGCCCCAGATTGAACGACGTAGCGAAAATAAACGTCTTCCAACGGATATGATTCGCAGGATGAATGTGTTTGCTAGGTCTTCAAGTCGGCACAACCAAAGCGGCGGAAAGAACCGGTTTACGAGGGCGATGCTATTTATGTGGCAGAGTGAGAGATAAAATAACAAGAAAATGGTGCGATAAATGCGGGAATGGGATTTGTGGAGAACATCTAAAAGAAATTTGTAATAATTGTAACCAGAAAATATAAATGTTTTATCACAATGTAATTTTGGTAAACTTTATTAAAATAAACGCTGAAATCAATTTTTTTTTCTCATAAAAAACATATAAACACAGTAGAAATTAAAATAAATCTTAAAATAAAAGTTAGGCATTCAATTTTGTTTTATTAGTGGGTGACAAATGTCACCCACGTGAGTAAACTCTTAACTAAATAGAAGGTGACTAACGTAGGGTCTAATAATAAAAGAAAGCTGAAAGTATAAGTACCGGACTTTAGGGCGCATGCGACAGAACCTCTCAGTCTACATTTTTAAGATTTTTTTTGCGTTGATTGAGCAGTATATTTGGCGAAAGTTGCCCTGGACTAAAGGACTTATCCCTATCAAACCATATCACATCGCTTTGTTACACTCAAATTCCCTGCTCAGTGTACACTCAGAGGCCCGGGTGGGCTGCAGCGGAGACGGGCGTGGTGATGAGGGTTTTAAAAATAAATAAATAAATTAAATAAATAAACAAATCAAAAGAGATAAACAAATCCAAGGAGAGGGAAAAGGAAAATTTGGGCGCCACACTGTTGTAATTTAAACTTAAATTAATAAAAGAAACAAAAAAAAAAAATTGCTTACGGCAACAGCGAACCGTATGTCTATGTGAATTGGCTGTGCTGCTATCTCTGGTCCAAGTAATTAATACACAGGTTGAAATTGAGATGTACTTATACACTCCTTTATTAAAACCAGAAATTTTCAAGTATAATTCAACAGCAATTCTCAGCTACATGTACATCAAAAATAGATACTTCGTCCAGGCCCTGGAACAAATTTACATAAGTACACCGGAAACAAAATGATAACAATGACTCCCAACTTAAAATAAATCTCTTTACACAAAAAAATAATTCTCATTCTATATTATAAATCATTAAAAAAAACTACTATGAAGTTAAAGTGAACGGAAATAATGTATATAATTACTGTAAGTAATATAAGTAAGACACAAACTAAATAAGTAATTTAATGTAGTTCCATTAACTTAATATTTAAGTAATTTTCTTTTTAAGTAATTTGATTTTAAGCAAAATATATGTAATTTACAACTGCCCTCAGTCTGTATTAAGGGTATCAAATGGGGAAAATACTTTTCCTCTTTGCTGCACTTTAGTGCGGTAGCCGCCGACTGATAGTTTCATTTCTTTTAAATAGCTATATGTATAAGAATCTACAATACATACAGTTTCCCGTCGAGGTACTGCCTGCGACCGGGTGGGTCTATTTTCCATTTCCTTTTTTCCTCCAACTGTCGAAATCCACCTCCTTCGTGGTACTCGGGGCGTCCTCTTGAGCCAGACGACCCGACGAGTTGAAAGGGATCAGGAGTTCGGTGCTGTGCACTCAAAATCCGGCAATGCCGATTAGAAAAAGCAGTCACAAAAATATTCACCTTCACATAGTGAGCGACGGCTACCTACTGACCTACTAACGCACGTACGAAGTATATGCTATACTATAATACAATAGTATACTAGTTTATGCTATTGTGGTACAAAGAACACTCCAGTATTTCTATTAACCCTGGCCCTAAAGACAGCACAGCCATACTAATAAATTTCAAGGCCAATACACAAATAAAATTACGAGTATATTTGAAAAATTAAAATAAATTTACATCTTATTTTATGTAACTGTCAACTGACGGTTACAGCTTCTTTAGGATAGGATGCTATTTTATACTAGAATAACTGTTATCCTCTATAATAAAAGTAACAATGAGAGATTCAAATGAAATGATTGGTCGTTTTGCACATTGAAAATCACACTCACTTGTTCTTTTGATTGTTCAATATACTTTGTAGAAGTTTGCAAGATTCATTCATACAACTAAACATATACCGCTTAATAACCTGAAAGTAAATTTCAGATGGTTTTTATTTCACTCAGTAACACTTCATCACAAGTGCTAATTTCTGTATAATTTGCCATCATTGAATCAATGGTTAAGCAACTGTTTTAATCTGTTAACAGGTACACCTGAATTTTCTTAAATCTTATAATAGATATAATAAATTGATTTACAGTTCTCTGGCTGTTTACTTATTAAATGACTCTAATGATTTTAATGAAAAATAAGAATAGTTATGATAATTGGTGGAGATAGGATAAGGATATAATAGTGGGAGAAAAGATATAAATACCATTACTCTAAGATGATTTTAGTAAAATTTAAGAAAGCCAACATAAACATGTAAGTAATAAGTTTGTTTATTTATTTTCAATTCTTATTATTTTCTATTTTTATTTAATAAAATTTAATTCTATCCATTTTTAAATGGTTTTGTGCTTAGGCTTTTTAGATTTTTCTAACCAATACAAATGCACAAATTTTGTTATTATTGTTATTGTTAATTATGGAATGTCTGTTTTGTTATTGCTTTTCGCGTAAAAAATTTCCCAAATGGAAAAATTTCGTAATTTTCTTTAAAGAAGCAAAGCGCGTAGTTTGTAGCATCGGTTGACTTCTTATCTTTTCAGTCTCATTTGAGATATCCAAGAGTCTGGCTTTTTATTGTTTTTATTGATAGCAATATTATAATGTTTAATGTATATTAGATGTTGAATTACTCAACTAGGCACCTCTTTGTTTGAAATGGTAGAAATGAAATGCTAGGGATAACTTTGTAAATAGATTTCTATATTGTAAAAATTTTACACCACAAAGCACTTATTTATTTATTTTGGTTTTGGAAAGTTTCCGTACAAGGAGTTAGATTTCAAAAACAAATACAAACAATCAACAAGTCAAAAAATTGCATAAAAAGGAAAAAAAAAACAACAAAATAATGATGTCCTGCATGAGATGTCAAAATAGTTATAAATTGAATATACATAAAGTAATAAGTACAAACAACCAAATACAGTACAGACATTATCAAACAGTTCAAGGAAAGTAAAATAAATCAAATGCTAGAAAACTACACTATGTTTTTCATACAAAAAATAGAGTCGCCATTTCTAATCATAATAAAAACATTTTATTTTAAATGCAGACATAATATAATAATAAAATTTGTTAAATTTTCCTAAATTATTTAAAATCAATAGTTCTTTCAATATAACAATGTTACATAAGTTTGTTTTCCAAATATTTCCTCCATAGGAACTCTAGAATTGGATATATTAATAGAAAATATAGGAGATCATCAGTAGAATTCAAAATGTAAATATTACACACCATTTCAGGTTAAAAGTATAAATATCACCTTTGGAAAATATTCTGCAGTTATTATAATTACATAATCTTAACTGGCTAACAATTCACTGCCTTGAAATATTGGTTTTAAAGTTTAGGTATTTTTCTTCACGACCTAAAATACTTATACCTCAAAACCGTGGGTTATGACTAGAGTGCAAAATTGAGTTGATATTCAGAGAGGTAGGACCAGTTACACTGATGACAGCCATACTAATATTATTGAGATGATAGTCAGCAACAATTGAATTTTATTTTATTATTCGGAGTAGCGTCCATAATAATTCATCTATTTAGGCATAATTTGGGCAATTCTATAAGCGTCTATAGAGTTCATTTTCACCCACCAATCTCAACATCCTTTTCATCTATTCCTCCCCATTTGAATATGGATTCGTGCCTAAATAAAGCAGTTTATAATGTAATTTTTAATTCAATACATCTGTTTTGTTTTTTTTTTCAAATTTTTATTTTCTCTTACTCCTAATAAGAGTAAGTTTTCTCGAAATTGAGTTTTCACTAGAAATACATGGTGTGCATGTATGTATGTATGTATGTATATGTGTCTGGTGTCTGTAGATGTGTACAAAATAACTCAAAAACCAAAAGCAATCTCAAGAAACTCACATACTTATAAGATGTATTCAATTTAGGTACCCCAACGTTTCTGATAAGATGGTTTTGTCCAAATCTGTGAACCGATTTTATTGGGAGCTTTGACTTTTCTTTTTCTTCTTTTTTTTTTTGCAGCATAAAGCTTTCCACTAAATTGCCACAATGTTAAGTACAATGTACGGTTCGATCATACATTGTATCATTAAGTTAGATTGAGTGTTTCTCCAAAATTCTATGTTTGAGGAAACTTCAAATTTAACTGGAAATATGATCTTCACTCGTAGAATAGATTATGAAATATTTTTAAAACTTCCTAGCAAACTATTCTATGGATTTTCCTTAAACTTAATGGACAAATTTATCGGAATAATATTGATTTTTAAAGGGATTCTAAAGTATTTTTGATGTTAGTTTTTAAGTGCTATTGATAGAAGCGCTGACTGTTAAGACTTGTAGTTTTGTTCACTATGTGAAGACTCCTGTGCCCATTAATACAACTAATTTATTGTTGAATATATGGATGGGTTGGCAAAGCTGGATAACATCTGGTATTTTATCCATGATTCATGCTCAACAAACTAACAAGAGTGGAGTATAACAGAAACATTGCTTGAACTTTCTACGCAAACCCAATAAATTTTATCTGACGATGAATGAAAATCCAAAACCGGTCACAAATATAAAAAATATGAATGCTTCGACGTATAAAATACCAGAAACTAATTTATTGTTAAGCTTATTATGTATGTTGATAACAACTTGGTTTAATATAATATACCTACGTACAGTATCACAAAATATTAATAGCAACTAAACAGTTTCAAATTTAAGTTAAATTATCAATAAGCAAGAGAATGAGAACCTGAATTCATAATAAATTGTTGTTTCAACTAAATTTAACAAGAAAAAAAATAATCTGATGAGGAACTGAGAAACACTTACTTGACTTTCTCTTACTGAATGCAATTAATATAGTCAATAAAATTGTCTATAAGTAAAATTGTCTAAGTTTCCTTAGATTTGGAAAGATTTACTTACGTGACTTAAAATAAATATAGAGGTAATCGGGTATATATCGGTTAACACAGTTGTCAGGTTAGAACATGAAGGTGTGTTATACACGTAATAAATAAATAAAAAAAAAATAGGGTTCAAAACAAATTGTAACATTTGAAATGTAAACATTCACCAGAAAACTTTTCAAAATCAATTGTAACTGAACAAAAAATTTTCGAATACAAATTATATAAAATCTGTGCAGTCCAAGTTTAAAGAAAATCACGAAAAAAAAAAAAAAAATCCAGTAACGCCTCATTTTCGATTGATAGATTTGTAGTAGCCATATACGTGTCTGATAGTTCTTTGTCTATACTTCAATAGTTCTATTTTAATAGTGTTTTTTGTATCGTTTTTATTTGTTGTGACCATAAACAGTCCACTTTAGTGCATATTTCATTTAATATGTGCCTCAAATCGAACCTAATTCCTACACATGTTTGGCAAATAAGTAGAATTTCAATTTTATATTTGTACATTTTTTTTTTTTTTTTTTTTTTTGTGCCAAGTATAAAAAAAAAAAATCTGTAGTCCGAAGTGCTAGAATTCAGTAGGAAGTTTCTGGTTTCTAACATTTCCTGCAAAAGTGTTCTGAGTCCAAAAAAAAAAGTGGTTTTTAGAAAATGGTCTATAGGTGATTAAAAAATCTAGTGTGAAACACTCACACAACTATCTCTTACACCTGTTCTCAAAATTATAATTGACAAATTTTATAGTTTGTGTACCAAATTTAACGAAATTCGTCGAAAACTGAAAAAAAAACTGTTCAGTAAAAGCGCACTACCGGTTAACTAAAATTTCTTAAAATTCGGAATTTTGGCCATTTATTTATTTCTAATTAATTTTGTATGGATGATAGAACTGTATAAATCAACTGTAGAGAAAAATATAACCCCCACCCCACCCTTAAAAGTGCCCTTAAATGAATTTTCCCAGAGAAATGTTTAAAATAAAAGTTGTAGATCCTTGCATGTTTAGTTCATATACGAAGTTTCAAGAATATCGTCGGAGCCATTTTTGAGAAAATTGCGAACAAGAAAATAAATCATTTAGTAAAGTGGTAAAGTAAAAGCACTTCCGGTTATTCGATTTTTTTCAAACTCGGAATTTCAACAAACATATTTAATTCTAATTAATATTATTTAGATGACAGAATTGTCTAATAAACTGAAATAGCACTTTAGATGGAAAGCTAACCCCACCCTTCCCCCAAAAGTGCCCGCCATTGCATTTTACCGGAGAAATGTTTTAAATAAAAGTTGTAGCTCTTTGTATGTGTGGTTGATGTTTCAAGTTTAAAGAAAATCGTCGGAGCCATTTTTGAGAAAATCGCAAAAAAGTAAAAAATCTAACTAGTAAAGTGGTTACTTGCGATTGAGAAATTTTGACAGATAACGTACTGTCAGATCCCATGGTGATACCTAA
The DNA here is from genome assembly GCA_011037195.1 of Triatoma infestans. NCBI lineage: Eukaryota > Metazoa > Arthropoda > Insecta > Hemiptera > Reduviidae > Triatoma > Triatoma infestans. Next base: position 28,573 of record JAAEAF010004839.1, read on the forward strand.
ACGGAATATCAAGTTTTAAGTTTCTATGGTTTTTTGTTTTTAAGCTATGCTGTTCACATACATACATACATACACACACACACACACACACACACCATCTGCTAAAAACCACTTTTTTTGACTTAGGGGACCTCAAAACGGATATTTCCGGTGAAAACTCGATATCGAAAAATTTGACACGATTACAATACTTCTTCTTACTAGGAGTAAGAGAAAGTAAAAAGAATATCATAGAAAAGAAAAGTTCCAAGAGCCTTAAACTTGGTGGTATTCCGTATAAAGATAGTGCCACCGTATTAGACACGAAGATTTCGGGCAAAATCCATTAACCGGAAGTGTCACTTTACTGAATAAGATTTTCAGTATTTTTTGTGTGTGTGTGTAATTTTCTCGAAAATGGCTCAAATTATTTCCTTTAAACTTAGTATATAAACTACACACATACAAACAGCTATAAGGTTTATTTGAAACATTTCTTCGGGAAACATCATTTAAATTCACTTTTGGGGGGGGGAAAGTGTGGAGTTCTAGTTTCCTCTAACGTGCTATTTCAGTTTATTATACAATTCTATAATCTAAATAATATTAATTAGAATTAAATATATTGTCAACATTACGAATTTGAAGAAAATCGGATGACCGGAAGTGTGCTTTACTGAAAGTAGTTTTCAGTTTTCTGCTATTTTCTCTGAAACGGCTCCAATGTTTTTTTTTTTTTTTTCGGGAAACATTTGTCCGGGAAAAATTCATTCATTGGGCAATTTTGGTGAAGAGGTGGAGCTATGGTTTGTTTCCTCTAAAGTGTTATTTTAGTTCAACTAAATAATGTTAGATTAGAATTATATAAGTTGCCAAAATTCCTGGTTTAAAGAAAATCGGTAGAGCGGAAGTTCGTCTGTGTTTACTGAATAGGTTATTTCATTTTTTGTGTGTCATTTTCTCTTTTTAAAAAATGTCGACGGATTTTAAACACTAATAAGAATACTTTAAGTGCGAAAAAAAATTTGCCATTTCACTGTAACAAGAAAATATCGTGTGAATAGTGACAGCAGATTTTTATTTCTTTTTACTTCATGTTTCGGAAACATTGATTTCAGTAAAGTACTGGTGAAACTGAAAGATTTAATTTCCTTCATAATATTGTCTCAGTAGATTGTACAGTAGCAATATTTAGTGATAGTTAAGGGTAACTAGAAATTGAATAAAAATTCTGACTTTAAGGAAATGTGTTAATCAAATATTGTTAGAAATGCGTTAAGAGATAGTTGTGTTAATATTTAATTACTATTATTATCATTATTATAAATATATAAACCGCTTAATTCCAATTATTTTATTAGATAATAGAAAAAAGAAGGAACCTAAAAATCATAAAGATAACATTCAACCTTCACATTTAGAACTAACATTATATGATCAGTTCATATTAGATTAAAATAACATGACAGAGGCATTAGTTATCTTGTTTGACCAGACATAATTTTTTTATAATTAGTATTATAATATTTTGTTGATCTGAATTTATCCAATTTGATGGTAAATAAAATGAGATAATCAAATGTAAATAAAACAATAATAGAACTTTCCTATTTGATAAACTCACTTTCACTAAATCTATTTATCCTAGTTGATAAATTTTTATTCAATCTTTGGACTTTTTGAAACATACCTTGTTTTCCTTATTACTAAATATCGTGATCGTTTCAGATTTTGGAAATTGAATTTTTACCGGAAGTACATGTTCTGGGATCCC
>JAAEAF010004840.1:0-77230 GCA_011037195.1 Triatoma infestans
CCGAACAGATGTCGCAGCTGAACATCCGTCCTACAACACCTCCATCAGTCTGAGATCCCTAAGGAACCCAGTATTCTGACGGGCTCTAGAGAGGTGATATCCCCCTCCTCCACCTGGTAGCTACCCAGGTTCTGGAACCTTCTCTGAGTGGCAGCCTCGCAGTCTGTTTTTTTTTTTTTTTAGCACTACAGCCCGTGAAGAGACCTGGCCTCGACAGTAATTTTCCTCATTCTCTCCTCTCTCTCTCTATCGCCTTTTGGCGCCATTCTCCTTACTCCCTGTTGCGCCAGATACCCCTATATTCATCCTGACACTTCTTCCGCCTGCCCAACCTTACGTCTGCCTTCGGGGTCGGCCCAAGAACAGATTCTGGACACTCCTCTCAGTGTCCATTCTCACAACGTGCCTGCCCAAGTCCAGCAATTTTCCCCTTCACCTCCCCTACCAGACGGTGGACGCGTACAGCTTGCTTGCAGTTCAGATTTATCCTAATCTGCCACGTACCATTATTGTTCTGCTCCGCAATCCTCTGCAAATTTTACGCTTCCCATATTCGGAGCATATTACATTCCCTTTTGTGTTAAAATTCACGTTTCACATGCATAGGTCACAACAGGGACGGTATAAAACGTTTTATTAAATTCTGATTTTATGCTTGCGAGAGACAACTGTTGATTTAACAATCGATTTAGGGAAAGTAGCATTATTTCCGGAAGCCAGCCTATCTTTTATCTCGGTTTAACCTTTCGCTACAGTGTAAAATATGGACCAGCTCAAATATTTGGGAGCTCGCAGTCTGTTAGGAGATATAGTGGACTTTCCTCCAGCTCCCCACAGAATCTGCATGAGCTGTCACTTTCCAAACCCAGCTTCACCAGGTGTCCACTAAGTCGGCAATGCCCCGTGAGGAAACCCGTAAGAACGCGGAGCTTGTTTTGCTCAATTCAATGCAGGCCTCCGATCTCCGTCGGTTATAATTTCCCAAGCAGATCTTGGCTTGCCGCAAACCGGGGAGGGAGTACCAGAGTTGAGATCTCCTCGTCTCCTCTTCCTTCCTACAGAAACTGGTCGCTAACCCCACAAAAAGGTTCCGGCCCTAGAAGTGGGGCGTTGCGCCTATCTTGGCCAGGGCGTTGGCCATCTCATTCCCTTCAATGCCAACATGCCCTGGCACCCATCTCGAGGCCTTGAAAGTAGTATATTTTTGGAAAATTCCAATCAACGGCTTTCTATGGTATAATGTTTTGGGGGACAACAGCCTATGTACATCAAGAATTTTCCGCATACAAAAAAAAAACTATTCGGGCTGTGGTTAAAGCAAGACCCAACGAAAGCTGTAGGTTGCATTTTTAAATTAATAAAATCCTCACGATTCCAGTTCTTTATTAATTTTTTCTATCTGTTCATGGTTCTACAAAATTAGAAATAATTACAACACCTTCAACCATAAATATAATACTCGGAAAGGTGACCACTTTCCTTTTTCTCAAGCAAACTACTCATTTTAACATCTTATTTATTTATTTATGGGAAGGAAAATATTTAATGCACTTCCAAATGAAATTTCCACTTCACCATCAATGAAATTGTTTAAATATAAACTAAAAAACTATGCTCCTGGATAGAGTAATATATGATTTGGATGATTTTCTTATATAGACTTGCTTTGTAAGAAAGTTGTTATTAGATTGTTTAATTTATTGACATGTCTTGTTCGTACAAGTGCATGTAGAAATGAAGATAAATAGAGATTATTATTATTATTATTATTATTATTATTATTATTATTATTATTTTTTTTACAATCCCTCGCGGCCCGCAGGCAAGGGAGGAACCTGTTTTCTTTATCTGGTATTACGGTTCTTACTGGAACCGGACAATTGTCCTATGATAAAGACAAAAGAAAAAGAAAAATATGTCCGTGCTAGTCTCTGGCGTCTTCCCTTAGCACTTCCCTTACAATGCGGCAGGTGTGGAGTACCACAGCCTGCTGCATCTCGTATATGATGGTCCTCCTGATTCCCATCATGCAGAGGCCCTCCCCCAGCGACCGCGGCACAAGTCCCGTGGCTGAAATAATCAACGGGACTATCTCCACCCCTGAGACTCCTCTCCATACAGCAGATATTTCTGCCGCCAGTGGCCTGTATTTAGCCAATTTCGTGGTATACGCGCGGGCTATGTTGGCGTCATCCGGGACAGATACATCAATCAGCCACACCCTGCCTGTTATTTTGTTATGCCAGATCACATCCGGCCGGGTGTTGGCGACGGCGTGGTCTGTCAGTACCTCTCTGTCCCAGTACAAGAGACACCGCGCGTCTTCCAACACGGGTAGGGGGTCATACTTGTAGTATGGGGGGGCATCTTGAATCAAACCGAGTTCTGCGCCAACTCTCTGTGTAGGATCCTGGCCACACTGTTGTGCCTTTGGAGATAGTCTCTTTGTGCCAGCAAGGGGCACGCCGCTAGCAGGTGGTGAACTGTCTCCGGCGCAGCCCGGCATAGTCTGCACCTGACGTCGGCGACACCGCTATCGTTCATGATGCGGTTCCTGTAGTACCTGGTGGGAACAACCTGGTCCTGTATCGCGATGAGGGCATCTTCCGTTTCCGGAAACAGCAGCCCACGCGTAAACCAGGCCACGGACGCCTCCTTGTCAATCAATTCTCCATCTAGTGCTGCCGGGTATTGTCCGTGTAACGCCTTTCTCCGCCAGGTCTCGCCCACGCTAGGTGGGGGCTCATTATCCACCTCCACCCTCGTAGGCTCAGCACTCAAATTCAGAGGGGTAAAACCCGTATCACTAGCAAGCATTGCATCTATCAGCCCTGATCCCCGCCGTGCCAAGAAATACTCCCGCATTCGGTTTACCTGGGCTTCGTGCTGCGCGATTATATCCACAACACCCCTGCCGCCTTCCGCACGTGGGAGGATAACCCTCTCCACCGCCGCCCTGGGGTGGTGCTTGTTTTGCGCTGTCAGCGAAGTACGCATCATACGCTGCAATGCACTAAGTTCTGTGCTGGTCCATCTAATTATCCCAAATGTGTATGACAGCACCGGGACACAGAAAGCGTTGATCGCGCGGGTCAAATTACTACTATGAAGCCCACTCCGCGCGACAGCCTGTAGACGTAGGCGAAACTTTGCAGTTACTTCCTGCTTAATCGTCGTGTGCAGGACTCCTTTACTTTGCTGTATGCCAAGGTATCTGTAGCTGTCACCCGACGCCAATGCCTCCATTTCAGTACCGTCCTCCATCACACATGGCGTGGGGTTCCCTCTTCCCCTGATGATTGTTTGGGTACGGCACTTGTCTAGTCCGAACTGCATAGTTATATCAGCCGAGAATCGTCGGACTGTATCGATCAAAAGATCAAGGTGGACCTTACGGGCAGCATATATTTTGAAGTCGTCCATGTAGAAGAGGTGTGACAGCCTGCTTCCGGGGGCGGCGGAACCCCATGCATATCCGTATCCGGAGGATTCCAGCAATGCCGATAGCGGGTTAATCGCCAACACAAACCATAACGGGCTTAAGGCGTCTCCCTGAAAAATCCCTCTCTTGATTTGGATCATTTCTGTCCGAGTCACTTCCTCACTCGCTCGCATCACAATATGAGTCCGCCAGCTGCCCATGGCCACATTAAGGAATCTTATGACATTGGTAGCCACGCCGTACAGTTTCAAAATATCAGTCAGCCAAGTGTGCGGAACTGAATCATAGGCCTTCCTGTAGTCTATGTATGCCACATATAAATTACGTTTTATTATATTATTATTATTATCATTATTATTATTATTATTATTATTATTATTATTATTATTATTATTATTATAAAGGCGAGTGCGCTAGCCACTAGACCAATGCGTGAGGACATAATTTAGAAACACTTCATTAATTTTTTATAGGAGTTTTCTTCCTTAACTGCACTGTTGAAAATCATAGATTACCCTCTCCTTGATATCCTGGTTTAATTTATGGTTATCGATCACTTTTGAGTCTCAGCCAAAATTGACATTGATTTATCAATACATACATTATTGACAAGTAAAAGACCCAAAAAACCGGAGCATAAAATAAAGGTAGTATATTTGTTTAAAAAATTCTCCAAAATATATTTTCTTGTACTTCATTAATGAAGTAGATATTGTTCTTCAAATACAACTGACTAAAAATGAACTGAAATCTATAAAAATCTATTTCTTATTTTGGGCACTTATCAGAATTTAAGAGTGGTTTTAATTATTTTTAAGTTTCTTGGATATAGATAAAGAAAATTTTTTTTTATTTTGGTACCAAATTCGCAAACTCAGAAACTACTGAATCCATTTCAGTGCACTTTCATAAATGCCTTTCCTAGAAGTCAATGAATTTTTGATATAGCTCCCTTAAAGCGGAAAGCCTGACGTAACAGCTTCTTGTAGACATGTTTTAAAAAGTAGACATATTTTATCTACATTGAAAACAATTAGATTAAACAATCTATGATACCATTTTCTAAAGAAACTGAAAAACATACAAAAAAAAAACTTCACATCATACATCTGGTTTTCTTGATAGTTAAAAAAAAAAAAAAAATAATAATCTTAATTTTGAATCTCAAAACAAGCATCTTCAGGGAAAAATCCATTGTCGAATTAGAATAAATCAAATTTAATTAATTATTTGTGTTGTGACAAAGTGATTCGATACGAAAATTTCGATCAAACTTAAAAAAAAAAAACTGGAAGTATCATTTTATAATTTTTAGTATTTTACGATTGTTTGTTTGGGATAATGGTTTCATTGATCTATCGTAGATGATTTAACACAAGAAACTAGTAAATTTTAATTTTTTTTTTTTTTTTTTTTTTTTTTTTTTTTTTTTTTATGTTTGTGCGATGTAATAAATATGTAATGTCCATTCAAAGTTCCATTCAAAATTCTTTCTCCACATCCTTTACGACAATCTATATATATTGTAACGCCGCCACTGGTGCCATCTAGGAGAGAAAGCAGGTATCTCAAGTTCTCCTAGTGGCCGCTAGGAAGCGCTGGCGGCGCTCTAGCTCCCTCTAGAAGAATCGAGAAAGTTCTAGACCCTTCTCCACCTGTATAAATGTCCGGGGACAACAGAGAGTCTAGGAGAGTTTTTCTAGTTACAAATGAAGTGTACGTTTGAGGAAAGTGTATAAAAAGTGCAATGTATTGGAATCAGATGTCTTGGTATCGGGAGTTGAAGTGAGAGTAAGTGATTGTTAGTTAGAGAGTTTTAGAGAATTGTTATTCGAAATACGTACTACTGATTTAAGAAAATAAACTATATTTTAACAAATAATTTAAAATGTTTTGAAATAGATAAACTAAGATGCACAATTGTAAATGAATATAAGAATTATGAAATGATTAATAAATATTAAAGAAATAGTGTTTAAAACCTTGAATAGGGACGCGCTCGCGATGTGTGAAACTTAACTGACGTGAACGATGACTGATCTCGTACTGGTTGTATACTGAATGAATACTCGTGTATGACTAATCCCCTCCTCCTGTGGAGCGACGTTTATATTCGCATCACTCACACATTGGCTGATGTGTAAGTACGTGCCACACTAAGACATCTCTCGCAATATATTGACCTCGAGGAGGTCCGTCCGGAGTGGCGACAGATGGTAGCCAGGTGGCCTCTTGAGTGTACATTGACCCTTGTATGAAGGAAATACAGGCCAGGTGTTGCGGCGGTTCTTTTGACTGTATGTTGACCCCTGTTTGAAAGGGTTTTGCCGCGGTTCTTGACCTGCAGATAGCGGCTGGCTGGAACCACTAGTTATAATTTTTAGATTTATTTATTATTTAAAAATTATATCTTCTTTCTTCTTGCCATCACATCACATAAGGAACACGAATGTAAGAGAGGCTATGGAGGTGAACAGACACATCCTTCAGAGAATAACGAAAAAAAGACTGGAATCGTTTGGGCGTACACTTAGAATGGATGAGTTAAGAATCCCCAAACAAGACATCCCTAGAAAGAGTGAGGAAAAGATGCAGGCCTAAAATGCAGTGAGGTGTGGGATATGGTCTGCTGTCTAAAGAAGCTCAGTAGAGAGATATGGAGGGGAAAAATAAAAAGTTTTGATTAGTAGGGATTTGCATCGGAAAGAAAGGGAAGAAAAGAAGGAAAAGATGCAAAATTGAAAGAGATTATTTAGTTTGGTGAGAAATCCTCTTTGTGGGAGGTGCGAGTCGCACTTCCGGTTGATGGATTTTGCCCGAAATCTTCGTGTCTGATGCGGTAGTAGTACCTAAACGAAATACCAACTTTGAACTTCTTATGACTTTCCGTTTTTGAGATATTCTATTCACAAACACTTCCAGGCACGGATTATTATTATTTGTGGGGAGGGACTGTGGGAAGGGACCGAACTTGCTATCCAAAGCCCCAGTGGGCCCATATAGCTACCCCAAGAAGAACAACAACAAACCGGGTCTAGAACAAATATCCAGACCTGGGTCTAATCTATCTAAGATTTACCGCAGTCCGAACAAATTGGACAATAAACTTAAGAGGAAATAGCCTAAGCTCTTCCACAGACATCCTGTTCCGACCAAAGATCCTGAACCTAATTTCCTCACAACCCAGGCAATCTGTCATAAGATGGAATGGGTGTTTCCTTCTCTGTCTCACAGACTCTACAAAATGGATCCGACATAAGCTCCATTATGTAGAGATGTCTCCTTAAACCACAATGTCCAGTAAGAGATCCAACCAGATGCCTAAGAGAGCTCCTGAAAAAACAGTAACGTCTCACTAATAACCCTGTCCGGACCCCCGATGAGCATTTTGGAATGCCGACTCAAGGACAGACATCACTGTGAAGCTGTCCATGACTGGAAACCTTATGATTTGTTGCCAGATGAAACGCCAACAGCAGGCTCGGGACCACTGAAAGGGAGAGAAGCGCCTAATTGGCAAACCTATCCACCTTCTCATTCCCAAAAATTCCTATACGACCTGGTACCCAGACTAGAAGCACATCCTTCAGAGAAGGAAGCTCTTCCAGTCTTTTAGAACATTCTAACACCAACCTGGATGTAAAGACACATTACTCAGCGCCTTCAGCGCAGCTTGGCTGTCCGAGCAGATACAAACACCTTTTAAGTTAGTGTTACATACCCTCTCACCCAAGACACAACAAAGAATAGCATAAACCTCAGTTTGAAAGACCGTGGTCCATTCACCAAGATATACTGCCAAATGATCGCCGGCCTCAAAATAGACTGCAGCTCCAGACCTACCATCCATTCTAGAACCGTCCATGTAACACCGGAGGTAATTATCAGGTATCACACCAGACGGACCCAATCTTGACCAATCTTCTCTAGAAGGTAACCTAACTCTGTAAGAATTCTCGAAAACAAAAGTCTCCAACATTCTATCAGAAGGAAAACCTGTAATAGGAACCTTCAAAAGCATCTCGCGATGAATGGTATATGGTATGGTATGGAATGGACCATATCGCTTACCCTGCCAAAAACCTGCCTGTTTAATCCTATAACAGGCTACAGTTTTCACCTCTACAATGAGCGGTGGGATTCCCAATAAATTCTTCATTGCAGCTGTTGGCATGGTCCGCATCTCACCGGTCACCGCCACACAAGCCAAGTGTTGAATGTCCTCAAGCAGCAGTCTAACAGATCTTATTTCAATACGAAGCCATCACACCACAGCCGCGTATAACAACCTAGGTTCAATAACCATGCCATAAATCCAGAACATCATCTTGGAAGTAATCCCCCAATTTTTACCTACATTGCCAAAAGGAAATAATTGCCTTTTGATGCTGTATCTTAACATGTTCCGACCAACTTAATTTACTATCAACAAGCACTCCAAAAAACTTCACCGATTTGCAAATCTGAACAGAAGTTCCTAATAACCTAGGTGGTTTTAATCCTACGATCTTCCTCCTGTTGGTAAATAAAATCACCTGGGTCTTACTGGGATTAATTGAAAGACACTTATCCTGAGTCCAATCATATAGTTACCATGTTGAGGGCACCTTGCATTAAGTCTGAGATAGTAGTCAGACATCCCCCAGCATGTCAAAATAACACCATCATCGGCATATGCCTGTACATAGAATCCTAATGAATTCATCCTGGTTAATCCAGACACAGATACAAACCATTTTCTAAAAACCAATTTTTGGACACAGGACACCTCAAAACGTGTATTTACGAGTGAAAACTCAATTTCGAAATTCTAGCACGATAGCAATACTTGTGCTTACTAGGATTAACAGAAAGTAATAAAAACTACAACTCAACAAGCTTTCAGTAATTAGGAAAATTTTTAAACACACCTTTACATTGGGTAACTTTTCATTAAATAAATACAGGTTTATAGTGTACAAAGATTCATCTTTCTGTTTGCATAATTGGATTACATAATTCATTTAAACAATATAAAATATATCATAAAAAAACGATTACTGACCAGTTTTTTCATTTAATAAAGAAATTTTTTGCCAAAGGGGTTCTAGTCCTTGACGTAACTGTAGTGGAGGTGGGGGTATATGTTTGACAACATACAGCAAGCTGTTACTTGAATGTGATTATTTTGCAGTTCAGGAGATAGCGGCTCCGTCAAAACCAGATTTCCCAGAGCCTCCCCAAATTAATTTTACAATTAAAAGCTTTATATGTGTATGATTTTTTTTTTTCAAACAAATCTGTACGAGTGATTTCGAGATAATCGCACAAAATTATTCACTACAATTGCAATTTATATCTTGGATATCTTGGACATCTAGCAATGCAAAGTAATGTATCTCAAACATGGTTGGAAAAACTACAAATTACAAACCAAAATTTCATTCATTGAAATGTAGTTACAATTAACAACTACTAAATTACTACATTACGTTGAAGTGAATTCTCTACACTAACTTGGTGAATTTGCGCTGACGATGGATGAAAATCCGAAACCGGTCAGGAAGAAAATAAATGTGCATACTACGACGGATAAAATACCAGACGTTATCCAGCATTGCGGATCCATCCACATATTCAACAACTACTAAATTTAATTTGTAGTGGCTTTTATTTTTTCTACTGAAGTAGTTCTAGCTGTGACTCGTAACTACAACTAGCAGTCTATTTTTAACTTATAAAAATGTCTGATTCAAATTTGGCAAAAAATTTCAAGAGTTTAATTTCGACATTTCAAAAGTTTCAACACAAAGGAATGGTACCAGTTGAGCTATTTCGCAAATATTAGTTTAATTTATTCCAACTTTAACCACGTTCATTAGTTATAAAACATAATTGCAAAAACAAGTACAAACTAAATTTTGTTGCTGTTAGCGGCAACTACTTAGCCACAATTAGTTATAGATGTACTTAACTACTGCCCAACTCTATCTTCATATTATAGGCCACACTGAACAGACAAACGCTTAATATGGAAGCTTCCACTGGAACCTCCGCAAATTGCGGAAAACTAACGAAAAACAATCTGTAGCACTGAATTGTAATTCCCTTTAAAAAAAAAAAATTGATGTGAAACACTCACAAGACATTCTCTCACACCAGTTTACATGGTTACACAGGATGTAGCAACATCGTCTCGAGATTATCCAACTCTAATTATAACGCTTCTTCTTATTATAATTTATTTGTTTAATTGTACTAATAATTAGTTCGATTCCTTGTTTTAAGTTGTTGCGAGAAACCAGATTTTGATTGCATTAGCTCATGCGTAGCTTCCCATCTTTAATACTTTGTGGACTGCGCCACCTACATCAAATTAAGGACAATACAATGACTAGCTAAAAACTCCAGGTCTAAGAAAAGTTTGTTAACTAAATATTATGAATTCCTTGGAGAAAAGTTTGTGGGTGTTTAACATTAATTTTATTTTGTTCCCTCTTTTGCTTTCTTTTTCAGCAATGGAATTAAATTTCTAAGTTTTTCTTTATATCTCACATTATGGAATTGAAGCTGAAAAGAAGACGAGAGAACTGGCTGGAACACTGCAAAAAACTGACTAAAAGTGCCAACAATTTTAAAGACTTTGTTGATTTGCTCGAGAAGTTGCGGTACTACGTAGGACTAGACAGATAAGTAGAGGTCCGCCTCCTCGTGGCAGGGACGGTAACTATGTAGGCAAGTCCATGTGCCCACGAGCACAAGTTTGGCGCTATGCGCTAGGTACGGTGGCCTGGAATGTATGAATAATAATAATAATAATAATATAGCTCACATTAATTATATAAAACAGTAAATATTATGTTTAGAAATAACTTGATTTTTTTCTCTTTTTTGTAAAAAAACTTTTATTGCTTAATTCGAAAATTTATAAAATACCAACTCCGGAGTCTATCTGCAGCATCTCGTTTAGAAATGCCTGTGGGGCCATTGAAAAATGGCTAACACGCAAATATACAATATATTGGAAAAATATTGCGGGGCTGAGGCACTCTAAGACTTTTCTGGAGGGCCCCTCAAAGACTCACACAAACTGTATCCTCGGCAAAACCTAATTGGAGCTAAGGAGAATTACTGCCCTACTTACAGGGCATTGCCTTTTAAGGAAACATATGCATAATATGGGTCTCTCTAAGACCCACTTAGCAGGAAATGTAGACAAAAGGATGAGGCACCGTTTTACCTTCTTGGAGAGTGCGTACACTAGCTCGCAGACGATTCCTAAAATTTGGCGTCCACAATTTGGAGCTGGAGGGGGGACCAGAAATTTCATTCGCGTCAGCCCTGGCGTCTTTCAATGATACAGGGCTCATGTGAGGCGCCTATACGGGGGCGCATAATGGGACCAGCTGGGGCTTAAGTGTTGAACCTCCTAGGACGCCCCGACTTTCTAGATTAGATTAGATTAGAAATGCCAACGGAGGGAAAATGAGTAAAAAAATTCTGAACTAGATGTTTCATCGAAATAATTAGCCAATCACGGTGTAGAAGTAGTGTTGAATGTGAGCATGGTCAACATGATCATTCTGAATTTCTGATTGGCCTAACATACTCGTACAGCCACATTTCACACCTCACTTCTACACTGTGATTAGCTAATTATTTTATTGGTAATTAATTGTGGTGCACAGTTATTAAGTTCTGTTATTTTATTAGTTATTGTTGTTATATTTAATAAACTTTATTATTGTTATTTGTTTTGGAGTTTTATAAATATTTATATTTATTTGTTTATCCTAATATTTATTTTTAAGTGTTATATGCAATTGATAGGCCTACTCTGCATTGTGATATATTATTGTATGCTGAGTTCCTTTGCTCACCCAATAAAGATGTATTTCTGGTTGATGAATTATTGAACAAAAACTTGTGTGGATCGTTCATGATCAGCGAAATTGAATATTCAATTTAAGCTTCCTACAATTTTTTATTTTTTCTGTTTTTTGGCCATTTGCAGGCGCAAACAGGTAAACTTATTAAAAACGTTTTTACCGTACAAAAGGCTGTCAAAATATTTTATTTTGCCGATGAAAGAGTCAATTTCGAAAATCTCATACGTTCTGAACACTTTCTCATACTCATACAAAGCAAAAGAAAGTAAAAAAGAGCAAGCTAAGAGCCCATTAACCCATTTTCAATTTTATCCAATTTTGAAGATAATAAGAAATAAAATGTTTCTCGTATATCTTTTGAAGATTGTAATAAAATCCAATTTGTACTGGGTCGGATATTGAAACATGGAGCTGGGTGAGTAGCGGGTGGTATTAATGAAATGAGACCGGCTCCAATACATCTCCATGGGTACTAAACCACTTGGCTTTTATCTTGAATATTGGCGAGGTCAGAATCATACAAAGAATGTTTCTCCGACTAATAAGTGTTATTCTGTAAGTGTGGTTGTGACGTATTGTGGTAAATCTCCATTTATCATGTTGCGCAGAAATACTGGTGATCGTACAAATTTCTAGGCAAGTGAGTGAAGGCCTTCATCATTGTCTCTCCGAAAAAAATGATATTACATCGTCTCTTACAAAATAATTATATTACTTGTCTGTTCCGCGTGAAAATTGCAGCAACAAGGCAGCTGTTGTTGTGATTGAAATCCGCAGAGCTGGAAAACATAAACCTTTTTTCAATGTGGTCCTGCTTTATACCTACAGTGTGATAACACGGACTTGCATGGAGCAAAACTGATTACAAACTGTTTTAAAAACTGTTTGTTATAACTTGGTCCTCGTTCACAGTAGAATAGGTACTCGGACACGTGGGTGTAAAGGGTAATGAGAGAGCGGCCTGTGATGGGATCCATAATCACGTTTTTGTGGTCTCGAGCCAATAGCCGTCAGTAACCAATTTTGCAAAAAATAAGTTAAATAATGGAGGAAAAGGGAATTGGAGAAGCACTGGAGGGACATGATGGGTTGTCTCCACACTAAAAGATTTTTTTTTTTTTTTTTTTTTTTGTTTTGGGGGGGGCCTCATGTACTCAGCAAACAGCCAAAGATTATGTTGCTTTAAAAGATTAATTATTTAGTTTGTGGGGGTAGCAATGTGCTTACATTATATGATGGACAATGTGTAATGTGTCATGTACAATTTGTTGTGTTACTGTTGTTGTTTTTGTTTTATTATTATTCTTAATTTGTTTTATTGTTGGTGTTGTACATTATTGTATCGGATTTATGGTGAAGTTGATGTGTTTATAGTTTAATATTATTGGATTTTATGAGATTGTATATGTCTAAGTGTATTTGGTCGGTTTGGTGAGCTAGTATCGTCAATAAGTTGGCAGATAGTGGGCATTTTGAGGCAGTAATAGCGTTCCAAAGCTGTTCTCTGCCTTTCCTAGATTTATCGCAGTCTTTCCTAGAATTATGTGATTTGCATCGGGGAGACGATCCAAAACACATGAGCATTGTGGATTTATGCTTATTCCTATTCTAGCCATGTGATGGGGTGAGTAATTGTGGTTAAATCTTAACCTGCTTATGGTATTATAAAAATTTCTATTTTCACTATAACTATGGAACCAGAGCTTTTTGGGTATGAATGGTTGGACGGATGTGTAAAATGTGCCTTTATTGTTGTTTGTTGTTAAGTATATTTTTTCCCATTCTGCTTAGAGGGATTTTCTAATGTGGTTTTTTATATCGGAAGGAAGTAATAAGGGGGTGTTAGGCTGAGTAGATTTGATTGCCTCTTTAGCCAGTGAGTCAGCTATTTCATTACCCGGCATTTCAGTATGTCCCTTAACCCAGATTAGATATATAAGTTTACCCGAGTTTAGAATGTTACTCATTAAACCAATAGTGTTAAAAACTGTAGTCGGAGCGCTGATCCCGGGATCTTTGAGATTATTCAATACACTCTTACTGTCTGATAAAATTAATATTAACCTTTCATCCAAGGTAGTAACAGTACTAGGCATTTTTTAATAGCCAATAATTCGGCAGTATAAATAGAGGCGATGTCAGGAAGTCTGTACATTTCACCTTCATTATTTTGAGGGTTATATATGGAACAACCAACTCCATTTGCATCTTTAGAACCATCAGTAAATAGAAGATATGCATTGGGGAATTTGGAGTGAAGCTCAGCAAGGAAATGTGAGTTGTTGACATCGTTCGGAAGGTTAACGTCGTGCAGGTAGAGGTGGGTTAGGATAAATTTGGAATGTCTGGCCAAGGAGAAGAAATCGTTGTTGAAGGTGGGAAGTAATTCAGTTCGTTCTAGAAGGGGTGTAAATTGTGAAAGCTCGCAATATTGTTCTATTAACAGAGGGGTTTTTTTTCTTTTGCCAGAATTTTAGTGTCAGGATTCTAGGAGTTATTCTGGAGATATTTTGAATTAAGGTCTGATTTTTAGTACACAGTCTGTCAGTAAGGAAGCGTGAAGCCAGCAGTTTTCTTCTGTACATCAGAGGAAATTCCCTAGCCTCGACGTTCAGAGCCTTGGTTGGCATAGAAATGAGGGCTCCCAGACAAGCTCTCAATGCCTTATATTGTACTCTGTCTAGTTTCTGTAGATGGGTGTTTGCGGCGTCGGCATACAAGAAACAACCATAGTCCATTCTAGATAACACTAACTGTCTATATATCATGAGTGCTTCTTTAACGTCGGCTCCATAATTAAGGTGGGTGATGCATCTTAGGACATTCAGAACCTGTTCACATTTCTTAATGACATAGTCGATGTGTGTTTTCCACAATACTTTGCTGTCAATAAACATACCTAATATTTTCATTGTTGGCTCGACACGCAGTTCATGGTGACCAAGTTTTAAGCGGGTTGGCATAGTGAATCGCCTACGGCGGGTGAAGAGAGTAACACTACTCTTACTTTCTGAAATTGAAAAGCCCTTGCTTTTGCACCACTCATTAAATGCCAGTATCCCTCTATTCAGTATACTGATGGCCTCTTCTAAGTTTCTTTGCTGGCTATGTAATATTATATCATCGGCGAATTGTGAGACAGAAATGTTTAGTCCTATAGCTTCTTTCATGTCAGCCGAGTAGATATTAAACAGAATGGGACTTAGGACTGATCCTTGCGGAAGGCCTGTGTGAGTAAGCCGAGGACCGTAAAGCTTGCCATTGTTGCGAACCGCTATAGAGCGTGAACACAACAAATTACCGATGTTGCCTATCAGTCTAGATGGCGTTCCAAGCATGATCATTTTTTTAATAAGTATTGGAATGCAAACGTTGTTAAATGCATTAGTCAAATCGATATTAGCCGCCAGTAGGAATTTCTGGTCAGTAAAAGAACTGTATATATCGGTCACAAAATTAGATAGCGCATCCAGTGTGGAACGTTTTCTTCTGAAGCCATTTTGTTGTGGTGGATTATACGCTCTGATTCAGCCCACCATTCGAGGCGCAATTTCATTAACCTTTCAAAGGTTTTACATAGACAGGATGATAGACTATTGACCGATATGACTAATCAGAATTCTGGTCTTTATTAGGTTTAAGTAGAGGTATTATTATGTATTTGTTCCAATCATCTATTTTAGCTTGATTAATCCAGATGTCGTTAAAAATTTGGAGTAATCGGTACTTTCCGTATGCTGAGAGGTGTGCGAGCATAGGGTAATGGATGTTGTCTTGGCCTGGGACAGTGTTGCTATTGATCTTTATTGCTTTGAGCAGTTCGGAATAACTAAATGGTTCGTTCAGATTGTGAGGGTGATCAGCTGGGTTAGGTGTTGTGCACTGCTCGGGAACGGTAACAGGTGTGAGATTGTTTAGGAATTCGGGCACCCATTCATCACTAGTTGATATTCTTTTCCTACAGCCATGTCTGAGAGCTCTAACCTTATTCCATATTTCATTGATCGGAATGCTAATATTGAAGGAGTCGCAGAATTCAACCCATTTTTTCTTTTTCTTAGTTTTATACAGTCTACGGCAATGAGCAGTTGACCGTTTGCTGCTAATATAATTTGCCCACGTTGGAGAATTTAAGAAGATTTTGAATGTTTCTATATTTTTCTTTCTCGCTCTGTCGCATTCATCATCCTACCAACACTTAGGGGGGTAGCTAGGTTTACGTCCTTGATATACCTTGATCTTAGGAATAGAATTATCTGCGGCTTTATTGATAGTGTCAACGAAATTGTTGTAATTGGTTAGAGTGTCAGAGGTCATTTTCGTGTCTTTAAACAAAGTATCTGTCAACAAAGTATAATTTGACCAATCGGCTAATTTTATGTTCCATTTTTTATTTGGAAAAATAGAAGAGTTTGTTCTGCTGTTCTGGTCGATTATAATTGATAATCCCATGTGGTCAGATCCAAAAGGTTCTTCAAGAACAGACCATAGACATCGGGGGACAAAAGAAGGAGAACATATGGAGAGGTCAAGAGCGGAGGGGAGTATATTTGGTCTAGGAGACATAGTTGGGGTTCCGTCGTTTAAAATGCAAAGGCCCTCACTGTGAATAGCATCTAATAGATTCCTTCCTTCGTAGTTTTAATATGAAAATCCATAACTACGATGGTAAGCGTTAAAATCGCCGCAGATAAAAACCGGATGTTTCACTGATTGAAAAAGGTACTTCCAGGTCTCATTTGTGATCTTATGTTTGGGTGCACAATATATCGATATAATGCTTAATTCACAGTTTGGGATTTTACAGGTTATCCCACAAGATTGTATTTGGTGGTTATTAAATGTGGGTGGCAAATTTATAACATTGTATACGATATGGCTTTTAATTAGAATACATGTGCCACCATAGCCATCATTTCTATCGGCCCTGATAACGCTGTATCCGGATATGTGTAAAGAGTGGTTCTTTTTCAACCATGTCTCAGACAGTAATGCGAGGTCTATTTGGTTTATTTTAAGATACGTTTCTAGGTAATTTTTATTGACTTCAATCGATCTTATATTTAATTGTAATATTTCAATCATTTTATTTTATAGTTAATTTTTTTTTTTTTTTAATTATATCGGAATAAGAATTTTTAAGTTACTTGAAATGGAAAAAAGAGGCTAAAATTATTATAACGATGTTATATTTGGAAATAATAAATAATATGTGTATTATGATAAATATAAGTGCAGAATGGAATTAGGTCGTTTGTTGTTTGGAATTAGTTGAGTTTATTGAACTTTCTGTTGGATTATTGGTTAAAGGTACGATACTTGATCGTGTGACAGCTGTGTTCATAGGGTTTTGGTCAGCTGATTTTTTTCTACTTTTAATTAAAATTTCTTCCAATCTATTAATGATGTATTTAAATATTTCGTCACTATTGGAGTGATGACTATCTATTTTGTCTATTAGATTTATAATGTAATTGATATTGCTACTTTTATTGAAAACCTTTTTCTGAGGTGGCTTCTCGGTTAAGATTGGTGCACTCGCCTCTTCATGTAGAGGTTCAGTGTTGTCTAATTTAGAAGCGAGTTTGAGGCTGTCACGATACTCTTTAGATAGTAGATTTAATTATGGGTTTATTTATGTTTTTTATTTTATAATTTTTTGATTTGTTGGATGGTTGAGTGGGTGTCAGGTAATTCTGGAAAATTTTTTGTGTCTGTTAGTAGTTCGTATTTGTTTTTGGTGACGGCAGAGAATAAGGGTTTGTTCAATATCTTATTTTTAGCCTCGGCATTGTGGGCAACCTTTACAGGGCAGTCTTTATAAGTTGATCTGTGCTCACCATTACAGTGTACGCAGACGGGCATAATCGCTTCAGTTGCTGTGCATTCACGAATATTGTGAAATTCTGAACAGTGGTCACATCTGGGCTTACTACGGCATTGGTCTTCTGCGTGTCTGAAACGCAGACAATTTCTACATTGTCGTATTGGAGGTACATAGGGCTCGATCCGGCATCTTGCTCCATATAGTGTTACATAATCGGGTAGCGACTGACCATCAAATGTTATAAAACAGACCGGAGTTTTTTCATAAACTGTGTTATTTTGGTTATATGTTTTCTTTGTTACCCTTCTAACATTTAGAGGTGCAACAGCGGAGATTAATTCCGTTATTATTTCTTGTTCATCCAATTCGATATCCACATCTCTAATGACACCTATGCTTTGAACCCTAAAGTTGGGGATATATGCTGTTATTTCCCTCTCTTTAAGGGTTTCCAGGGTTAGTAGTTCATTTGCTGCTTGAGGGTTTTTTGTTGTTATTTTTATACGGTTTTTGCCGCTCACCGCGATGTTAATAGTATTGTCTCTAAGCGACGGAGATGATTTCAACAACCACTTACCCAGTGCCATTCTATGCACTTTCCCCAGATTACCATGGTTGCCTTCTAGGTTCACTACATAGGGCCCTTTGTCGTTCATTTTGTATCTATTGTTTAAAGCTTTATTCATATAATCGTATTTTATTGTATTATTTTGATTTATCGAAAACTTATTTTAAGTTTCGACACTTTTTCACACAGTTTTCACACCATCTCCAAGAGGACAACTTTGGAGTGCACTCCGCGAAAAGACGAGAAAAGGAGCGATTCAGGCCCAGGGTCCGCCACCATCTGTCTGGCCGCTAGGAAGTACCACTGCAAATCGGGACGAGGCACGAAAGGTGCCTCCACTGTGGGTGGTGGAAGTGGGGTCACCCTGTTCTCTCTCCTTTAACAAACCAAAAAAAGGAAACTGTTTGAAAACAGAGAACGAGAACTAATAGAGACGCTAGATATCCTAATTTTCAATTTAAGCTAGGCTAAGTTAGGCTAAGTTAGGTTAAGTTAGGCTAAGTTAGGTTAAGTTAGGCTAAGTTAGGTTAAGTTAGGCTAAGTAAGAAGGAATCATTTTTTGGGGGGGTTATGTATTTATTTTTTTTTTTCATTTGTTTCATTTGAATTGTAGGAGGCATATAGTAGCACAGTTAGCGTTGTTTATGTTTGGGGCAGAAGTACCCCTAACTTTGAGTTCAAGTTAGAGTTACTGTAATAAACGTCATTCGCAGTCTGACCGCACTCTTTATTTTTTTTTTCAAAACCACCTAATTGCCCCACCTCCCTCTTCCCAACGTTATTAACGTTACAATTGTGGCGCCCAACGCAGGAACTTGACATTGCTCTCAATCACTTGTTTATAACAATCAAAAAAATTACTTAAGGAAAATAATTTTGGTTAGTTCCAACAGAAAGACGTTACATTGAATTCGTATTGTTGTTATTGAGCTATACAGATACTTTGGAAACAATCAAAACTAGGGAATAATAGTGATAAGAGTTTGTCAAAACAAAGGTGGATAGCTGCCAGATACCTTTCGTGCCTCGCCCGATTTACAGTGGTAGTTCCTAGCGGCCAGACAGATGGTGGAGGACCCTGGGCCTGAATCGCTCCTTTTCTCGTCTTTTCGCGGAGTGCACTCCAAAGTTGTCCTCTTAGCAGGCTCAGCTTATATAGTTGCGGCCGGTCTACTATATCGCAAAACAAATTTCCTGAACGAAAAATTTCAAATAAATAAGACAGATACTAAAGTGTTTGGATAGTAAGCAAACACTGGAATTAATACGTTGGAGTTAGAGAAGTCGTGAAAAGCTGAAAACTACTCAATAAAGTCGCTTCTTTTGAGAACCGTCGCAATATTTTTTCGTAATAACAACTTGTTTTTCCAGTGAACTCAATTTGGAAATTTGACACGATCGCAATACATGTTCTTACAGCGCCACCGTCTAACGGAAACTAAAAGCACTAATTTTGAATTGTGAATTACGATGAGAAAGTGTGCGAGAGATTCAAATTATACTTTCACCTGTTGCTAGGAAGGGAAGCTGGTGGGTTCTTGTCGAATTCTCGAAATAGATTTTTCACTGGAAATACTTCATTTTCTGTAGAAAAAATGTTTTAAGCAAATGGTCTATTTGTGTGTTTATGTGTGTTTGAGTGAGTATTCTGTTTAGGTACCACCTCCGCATCTGAACCAAAGTTTCCGTCAAAACCCATCATCGAAGGCTTTTACAGTTTTTTGCAATTTTCTCGCAAACAGCTCCAATGACGTCACTTTTATTTGTAACATTTTCCCGGGAAGATTGATTTCTTGGATGTTCTAGGGGGTTATGCTTTCTCCTACAGCATATTTCTCTAAACCTATGGTCACAGTACCTCATATAATATGAAGATACATTAAACGAATAGCCTGGGATTACAAACTACAAGAAAATCGGATGACCGGAAGTGCAACTTCCGTGCAGAATTGGTGTTTGAGTTTTTCGAACTTTCTCGAAAAAATCTAAAACGATTTGGCTTCAAGTGTGGAATGCTCACTGCACAAATGAAAATGTAACACTTTTATTTGAAACATTTTGCTTGAAAAAATTCATTTTAGAGGGGTCAGGGGAAAGGTCTCAGTTAGGTTTAAATTTAAATTTGCACAAGCTTTGTTGGTTTTGATAAAGAGCATTCACATAAGTCCATACAAGTATGTAACTCCTAACATCCTTTTTTTATGGTCAGCACGATTAACATTGTATACACTGCATTGTATATTAGAAAAAAGTTGTTAATTAAATTGTGTTAATTGCAGTAAGGAAAAAGTCGTGTGTATTTTTCACACCGGATTTTTTATTAATACTTTGGACGCAATGAATACGTAATATAAATAGTTACTACAATAATATTGTAATATTGTAATATTGCATTAGTACTATATGGCTGAATATATTATATATATATAATATCGAACATATATGTACATGATATGTTTATCTGTGTGTATGTATGTGTGATGAGTACCAGCAAGATGATTATAATTGATTGGCTGGCACTAGTAGTAGTGGGGATATTATCATGTTAGCGCGCCATCTGTTTGTATTAAATTAACATTAACTCTCCTCCAACCTAACCTCTAATTGCTAACCAACTTAACAATGCCCAATATATTATTACAAATCTAAACATTACATATAGAACAATTACCTAAACAGAACAATAATTGGCATTGTTTTGATTTTTCGTTTAATATAATGAAATTTGTAATAAAAAAAAATTACGATTCATTATGTTTTATCTTTTTGTTTATAAAAAATTATATATCTGGTTGTACTTTTTAATCGGAAAATATAAATTGCTATAATAGCCTCTATTTGCTTAAACATTGTGAATAGAATTCGTTTTTTTCAGTAAGCTTCCTCGTAAGAGGAAGTAAGCAGGTATGTTCATGATTTTATTAAATTTAGTATTCACCGGAAATACAGGTTTCAATTTCTCCAAAGTACGAATAAATGTCTCCAACAAATGTTCTATAGATGCATGTGTTTGTGATCTCACACGACTTTCTCTTTCAGCATTTTCCATAGTTACGATCTTGAAACTCGTAATTTTTACTAAAAGGACATGGAAAATGCAATGGAAGCTTGACCTTTAACCTTCCTCCAAAACCATCCTAAAAGTAAACTTTTATCGGAAACAAAAAATCAAATCAGAAATGACAGATCTATATATTTGTGGCGTACAAAGATGAATCAAATCCTATTGGTAATTTATGGAGAAAATTCCTGGAAATAAAAAAAACCTTTCAGTAAAGTCGCGTTTCTGTTCAATTGATTTTCTTTAAACGTGAAATTTTGATATTACGTTAAATTGTTATTAATAATATAGAGATGTCTGAATTGCAGCGAAAGAAACACTTTATTGTAAAAACAACAAATTTACAATAGTGGAGCTGCTTAATTATATTAAGTTGCTAAAACACAGCATACTAATCAATCGCGAGATATTTTGGAGACCAATAGAGATATTTATGTAATGTACAATATACAATATAATACATTAATACATAAATATTAATTAGTAATTTTAGGATATTAAATTAGTAATTAGAATATTAAAACGACACTTTAGAATCTAGACTAATCTTACTTCTCCCACCATAGAAACCTCTAAAATGAATTTTTCACGAGTATCAAATAAAGATAAAGATAAAAATATCTGGTGTAAAAAAATCACACTTTCTCTTGCTGCAATTCTTATATAGATCTTAAGGGCAGATTTTCTAGTTGCACTAAACAGTTGGAGAGCGCCACTTTAGTGATTAGTTCCTCCCCGGGAACACAATTCCGCTAAAACAAATTTGATTGGGAAAACAATTGAAAACAAAATTGGGTTTTACTTTTTCATTTGTGAATTACGATGAGAAAGTGGTGCGAGAGATTCATATTATACTTTCACCTGTTGCTAGGAAGGGAAGCTGGTGGGTTCTTGTCGAATTCTCGAAATAGATTTTTCACTGGAAATACTTCATTTTCTGTAGAAAAAATGTTTTAAGCAAATGGTCTATTTGTGTGTTTATGTGTGTTTGAGTGAGTATTCCGTTTAGGTACCACCTCCGCATCTGAACCAAAGTTTCCGTCAAAACCCATCATCGAAGGCTTTTACAGTTTTTTGCAATTTTCTCGCAAACAGCTCCAATGACGTCACTTTTATTTGTAACATTTTCACTGCTGTTGCAGGAAGTGTTGCAATTGCATAAAATTTTAGAATATCGAATGTACACACAAAAAGCTACAACTTTTATTTCAAACATTTCTCGGGAAAAATTCAATGAAGGTTTTTCTTTTAGAGACTGGCAGGTTTATGTTTTCCTCGAAAGTGCTATTTGAGAATATGACATAATTCTATTACCTAAGTGACATTAATTATAACTAAAGATGTTGCCAACATTTTGAGTATAAAGAAAATCAGTTGACCAGAAATGCGTATTTACAGAACAATTAATTCAGTTTTCTACGATTTTATCCATAAAAACACCTTTGGATTTCAAAATAAATATGCATGCTACGATGAATTGTTTTACTAGGTGGAATAAATATTCTTCACATTATTAATATTATTAGCTGTCTTTGGGAGGGGCAACCCAAACTCTGTGCTATCCAACCTTGCGAGTCCATTCGCTTACTGTAAATTAAAACAATAACGAGTTTGGTCTAGATTAAAAATCCACATCCGATACACCTAAGATACCCAATTGTCCGAACAAATTGGACAATTATCTCCAAGCTCTTCCATTGATATCCTGATCAGGTCAAAAAGATCTCTTCACAAACCAAGAAGCAATTAACAAGATAATGAATGATTCTTCCTCTGCTTCACAAATTCGAAAAAAGAGATCTGGTAAAAGCCCTACAAAAAGTCATAAATCCTTAAATCACACATTCCTGTAAGAGATCCAAACAGTTGTCTAAGAGAGTCCTAAAAAATGCATGAACATCTCACTGCTGTAGTGGAAGAACAAATAGAAATCAATTGAAATAGATTTTATATTTTAAATAAATTCAGTTTTAAAAGGTGTAAGGTAAGTTGGCTCGCAGGGTAAAACCCAGGTACAAAACACCGTTACAAGAGAGGCCGGAGAACTCAAGCACTCTTTGTCTTTTAACCCCTTCTAGAAATCATACATAAATAGCAGGCTTTTAATGACCAAGAGAAGCATTCTTTTATGAGACGTCTTACAGCATTTCACCCAGTAATACATTCGAGAGAGAGAGAACATCAGTGCCAGTGTTAAACATTTGAGTTTAAAATCAATCTAACTAAATATTTGATTCAGTATATTTATAAGTTGAATGAACATTCACAATTAATAATTACTTTGTAAAGTTACTAAATGCTATATAGTTAAATTATTTATTTAAAACAGTGGTTCTTATTCTCTATTTCTTAATATCTCTCTTTATAACATACACACTCATAAGCCCCTTTCAACAACGCTCACACCACAGGCTACGACATAACACACAGCATAAAACTAAATCCAACCAATAGCATTACACTGCCATCCGCATTTGATAAATAATCAGTATTTTAGACTGCTGACACTCACTGAACTCATATAAATAAATATGTGATTAAATATAAATGTAAAGCTATCCTCCCTAGAAGCTTGATAGACATGTGCCCCAGAGACAGGTCATCAGCAGGTACATGTCGAGTGATCAGTATAGAGCCGCCTATTTCAGCCAACCTATCAGGCTCCTTATTTCTTAAGATTCCCAAACGAACTTATATCCAGATTAGAACAAGAGGAATATACCTCTTCAGTCTTCTAGAATATACAATTTTGCTAGTGAGGAACAGAATTTAGTACTTATGCGTGTGTTCGTCCCATTTTTCTCAACTACTTCCTTCTTCATAAATGACAAATTTTATGAAAACAGATACACTGGTTCCATGGAGAGAGAAAAAGAACACTTTATTCAAAAAACATTTCGCAGTAGGGGGGGGGGGCGCTCAACTTTGTTGGGCCGCTCTAAATCCCAGACTACTAAGTAATCAATCAAAATGATGACGGTATAGTGCATAATTAATAAATTTAGCGAATATACAAATTTACAAGGATATAGAGCAGGTTGAATATAATAACTCTCTTAATTTAAAAGAAAATACATAATACACAAAATACATAATACACAAAACACATAATTTAAAAGAAAATACATAATACACAAAACACATAATTTAAAAGAAAATACATAATACACAAACACATAATACACAAAACACATAATTTAAAAGAAAACACATAATACACAAAACACATAATTTAAAAGAAAATACATAATACACAAAACACATAATTTAAAAGAAAACACATAATACACAAAACACATAATTTAAAAGAAAACACATAATACACAAAACACATAATTTAAAAGAAAATACATAATACACAAAACACATAATTTAAAAGAAAACACATAATACACAAAACACATAATTTAAATAAAAAAAAAGGAAGAAGAAAAAAACGCAAATTTTGCACAAAAATCTCAAGCGAGTCCGAGATTAACGTCTGTACAAGGTAAGTCATTCTGGAAAAGTCTGAAACGACATGATCTAAAGAATCTTTTGTTTCCGTTAGATTGTCCATATGCCACAAACCATAAGCCATAAACAGAGAAATCCCTTTCACCATCTTGTTCTCTAAGTTTCTCTTTATAGAAAAGAATACCCTTCCCGAAAATTGTGTTCTTACTTTCTCTTACTTCTAGTAAACGGAAAATCGTGAAAAGCTCAAACTTGATATTCCGTCCAGGAAATTCCACCGCATTTTACACGAACGTTTCACACAAAATCCATCTACATACAGCAAGTGCGACTTTATTGTTTCTTTTTCAGTTTCTCGATAAAGGCCCACGATTTTCTTTTAACTTGGCATACGATTTACAAACAAAAATACAGGTCACTTTTATTGGACATGTTTTCCAGGGAAATTGACTTTTTGGGGGGTAGTGGGGGAACAGTAACGTTAAGCTTTCCTTTAAAGTACTACTTCAACTCAATGTATGGTTCTACCACTTACGTACAAAACATTAATATTATATTAATTACACCAAATTAAGAAATCGTTTAACCGAAAGTACTTTACTGAATAGGTTTTCGAGTTTTTTGGAATTATCTCAGAAACCACCATAACGATTTACTTTAAATTTAGAATGTTAACTGCAGAGATATAGCTGTCAATTTTATTTCAAGAAAAGAAATAAGTTTAGATAATTTTGCGGTATTTGTGATGCTTAATTTAGTACAATAAATATTTAGTAGTTTTTTCATATTTTAATATATGAGGTTGGATCTATGTTATTGGCGCGCTCTTCACTTCCCAATCTGGTTGGGTTAGTAGTTTGGTACTGTCAGGTCCCCACCATCTCTACATTGATGTTGGGTGAAATGAGCAAAATCTGGCAGTTTAAAGAGACTCTTGTGGATGGGTGCGCAATACTGCATAGCATCTGGGATTTTACCCGACGTACCATGCCTTTTTATGTTGTTCAGGATGGATTCTCATCCATCGTCAGAATATGACTATCAAGTTCGTGTAGAGAGTTGGCAACAACTTTATATTTCAGCCATGCACTTGTTGATTGTATTCGGGAGTTTATAACGCTGTGTTAATTATGTTATTAGATTAACATAACCTTAACCCTTCGCCTACAATCAACAAGTCTAATGGGTGACTGAAATATAAAATTGAAGTCAACTCTCTAGACGAACTTGATAGTCATACTCTGACGATGGATGAGAATCCGAAACCTGTAAGGAAATCACAGACCTTAAAAAATTTGTCACTTTATATTTAATTGTATTAACAGGAATAAGAGAGAAACTGGTGTGAGAGTTTCTCACTAGATTATTTCACCTTACTATTAGTATTATTAGAACCATCTGTATGGATGAATGTGGTAGACTTCCTCATGGACTCAACGCCTCGCTCATCCAACGGCATGATCCAACGCGTAAAGACAACCGCCCTAATACAATATATGAAAAAACTACTAAATATTTATTATGCTAAAAACAAAAGAGAATCATTACATTTAAGTTTTTAGTACGGGCTATATAAAATGGAGTAATTATCTTGTGTTTTATTGCTAACAATACAAAGGTAGAGACAATGCTACCAACTGGACTATGTTAGAAACAGTGATGCATCAAGTAATTGTTCTCTAATAAAACAACGGAGGGTCCCCCGTGGTTAATTTTTTTTATATAATGTGTAAAATATGTCTAAGTAGATATGTAATGTCTAAAAACCTTTTATTACTTCTTATTATTAAAACAGACAAACGTTTTCCTTTTACTATTATTAATAATAACAACGGGAGAAAATTGACGGGAATATGGATTAGTAATAGACAGGGAATGTTATTAAAAATGGTAGCCGCGGCCATAAAAACATAACGGTAAATCACTAAAATTATCTAATAAAAACAACTTAATATCAACTTTGTTGTTTCAAGTTTTTTTTTCCTCATTTATTATTCTTTAACATTAAATTTATGGTTGCTGATTTTTTCTTAAAAACTGTTTGAGCTGCTGTCGAGAAAACTGAAAAATATCAGTTGTGAAACACTCACACGACTTTCTCTTGTTCTAATTAATGCAATTTAATCAAGAAATTTTCTTTAAAATTGCAACGTTTCAGTGTTTAGTTAGGCTCACCAAAAAAATTGTAGTGGGAATTTT
Source organism: Triatoma infestans (assembly GCA_011037195.1). NCBI lineage: Eukaryota > Metazoa > Arthropoda > Insecta > Hemiptera > Reduviidae > Triatoma > Triatoma infestans. The sequence goes on from JAAEAF010004840.1 coordinate 26,422, forward strand.
ACTTATATACTTGAACAGCCTTATGTGGAACACTGAATGTAAAAACCAACAAAGCTTGTGCAAATTTAAATCTAAACTAACTGACAGAACTCCAATACTATAATCAATTTTTCAGAAAACTGTTTCAAATAAAAGTGATACATTACTGTCTATGCAGCGAGCGTTCCAAGACTAAAGAAAATCGTTGTAACCGTTTTCGAGAAAATTCCAAAAAACACAAAAACTATGTAAAGTCTCACTTTCGGTCACCTATTTGCTTCAAATTTGGAATTCTATCAATCCCTCTAACGTGTATTATTAATATTATGTAGATGGTATAACTCTCTATTATACTGAAGTGGTACTTTAGAGAAAAGCATAACGCTGCTGTTCCTTCAGAACACCAATTTTCCCGTGAAAATAATTCAAATAAAAGTAATGGGTATTTGCGTGTATAGATAGCATACCAAGTGTTTAGAACTTAGCCCCCATTTAACTGGTAAAGGAGATAAATAAACCACAGCTTAATTACTTTATACAAATGTTTATTTCGAGCTTACAGCACATGCTTTTCCCTGGCTATACGTGCACACTAACAATGCTGACTTACTTCTTACAGGTTACATTGCCTTACTTTTTGGTGCAGGTTACATACCTGACCGCCTAATTACACATTGGCGCTAAAACTATCATTTGCTTAAACATGCAGCCCCCTTTGAATACCCTACGTCCATAGGTATTCAACTAACTTAACCTAATTATCATATTCTGACAGTGACACAAGTAACAAAAAAAAGGAATAAGTAATTTTAACAAAATAAAGCTGCTTAAACTGCAACGTTATATTATAAAGTCAACAAATAAGTCCCCTCAACCCATGCTACTGCTGGATTGGATTCTCTGCTACTATGTCGCTACTGTTCACTGCTACTGTAGGCAACGGACACATCTTGCATACAGGCCTCTTGAAGGTACCAGCTACCGTCTTGATCGTCACAACTCCCACTAGTCCATCTGAACCTTGATGGACGGCCGTGATGCGGCCAAAAGCATTTTACCGGTGGGAACTGCTCCTCTTTTAATAAAACCAGCTGTCCAACTTGTAGATTGCATTTCTTCTTCACCCACTTGGATCGTATTGCAAACTGAACAAATATTCGTTAGCCCACCTTGCCCAAAAATGTTGAAACATTTGGGTGATGTGATGCCAGCGTGTGAGCGTTGTTGTCTTACTGTCCATCAAACTCTCTTGTGGTATAGCCGTTAAGGCATCACCTATTAAGTGACCTGGGGTGAGTGGGTAGAGATCGTTAGGATCAGAGGTCAAGGGATGTAAAGGTCGAGAATTCAAACAGGATTCTATTAAACAGATATAATTATTATTTCTTCATATGTTAAACATGCTTGCCCTACAATTCTTTTGAAATGAAATTTAAATGACTTCACCGCTGATTCCCATAACCCACCAAAATGAGGGGCATATGGAGGAATAAATTCCCAGCGGATTTCCTACCGTGCAAGATAACTTAGTATGTCTTCGTCTTTCGATACTTGTGCAAACATTCTTTTAAGCTCTCTTTCAGCATCCCTAAAATTTGAGCCATTGTCCGAAAAGATTCGACACGATTTCCCTCGTTGCGCGAAAAATCTTTTCATCGCTCCAAGGAAAGCTGCTGTGCTCAAATCGCCCAGCAACTCAAGATGTACTGCCTTTACTGTCATGCATATGAAAACCGCACATATACTTTCTTTAATTTTGCATTGCGCTTAGACCCGGCCTTTATGAACAAAGGTCCGCAGTAATAAATTCTGGTGTGCAAAAAAGCTCGTTCAGCATGTAATCTTGCTGTCGGTAAGTTTCCCATTTGTTGTTTCGCTAGCTTTGGAGTGCATCTGAAGCACTTTACGCACTTATGTACCACCTTTCGCACTAAATCTCGTCCCCTTAAAGGCCAGTATTTCTGTCGAACTGCGGCCGAGAGAAGCTGAGGCCCTGCATGTAAGTGTCTTAAGTGTTCCCACTCAGCTATCAGGATTGTAATTCGATGCTTCTCTGGTAAAAGATATGGATGTCGCTGATCGGAAGGTATTGCAGTAGCCTTACTTAATCGACCACCAACTCTTATTATTCCCGCCTTATCGATAAACGGACATAAGTTTTTTATTCTACTCTTTGGAAAAATTTTATCCTTACGTAGATAATTCAAATCCTCTCCAAAACATTCGCTCTGCACGAGTTTAATAACAGCCACCTCAGCTTGTGACCATTCGCTCCCAGATATTGCTCCGGTTGTATTGATTACCTTTTGGCCCTGATAAATCTAGAAATATGAACTACTGTTCTTACCAATCGGATATAAGATGAAAACCTATCCCAATCTACCACTGCTGTATCGCAGCTGACACTAAGTTGGTTACTCTTCTTTCTTCTGTAATAGTTGACCCTATGGTAGGCTGCATAGGACAAGCTTCTCTCTTGGTGAGCCATGGGGGTCCATGCCACCATAAGACATCGTCCACAATTTGTGAGGGATATAATCCTCTTGAGATCTTGTCTGCCGGGTTATCTTCTGTTCTCACATCTCTCCATACAAATCCTGCTGTCATTTCCTGAAATTCGCAGACTCTGTTAGCTACAAATGTTTTCCACCTACCTGGAGGTGAGTTTAACCACGCAAGTAATATGGTGGAATCACACCATAAAATTCTTTTTCCAAATTTCACCCGCAGTGCGGCTAGCACCTTGACAATCAATCTTGCTAAAATAAAAGCCCCGCATAATTCTAGGCGCGGTAAACTTAAACATTCAAGTGAAGCTACCCGCGACTTGGCACATAACAATTTAACCTGCCCAGATTTATCCTTTACATATATAACCGCGCCATATGCCTTCTCAGAGGCATTGCTAAAACAGTATAGCTCTAATTTTCCATCCCAATTACTTCTAAATGGTCTTTGTATTTTAAGACTCTCTAAATCCTTCAGTTCCGAACGATACTGTAGCCATTCTTCCGGCAGATTCTTTACCAGATCTTCGTCCCAATTAGTTTTCGAGATCCGTAATTGTTGAAAGAACAACTTTGCCTTCACAATAACGGGCCCTACCAGGCCTAAAGGATCAAAAATTCTCGCTACCTCTGATAAAACACTTCGCTTTGTTATCCTTTCTCTGTCAAGTAAATTAATAGAAAAAGCTGAAACAGTCTTGGTCAGGGTTCCACCATAATCCTAGCGTTTTTACCGCAATGGTTCCTTGCTCTGGGATATTTTTCTCTTTTCTCCTCGGGAATCATTTGCAAAAATGACTTCATTAGCACTCCATTTGTGCAGTTCAAAATGCGCCTTCTTTAGTATTTCCGTTACTGCCAGTTGTACCTTGGATAACTCTTCTATCCTATCAGCTCCTGTAAGCAGATCATCCATATAAAAATCATTCAGTGCAGCCCCTACTCCGTCTGGGTGGTATACTCCTTCCTCTATTACTGTTTGTTTTAAGCATCTTGTCGCTAAATAAGATGCTGAGGCCGGGCCGTAAGTTACGGTCCTTAAACAGTATTTTTGAATTGGCTGACTTGGCTCGTCTCTCCACAAAATTTTTTGAAGGCTTAATTGTTCCTTAGCTATCCATATCTGGCGGTACATTTTAGTGATATCCGCGGTAATAACATATTTATGCTGTCTAAATCTCAAAATTATTGAGAAAAGATCATCCTGCATCTTTGGGCCTACCATCAGTAAATCGTTAAACGACCGCCCAGAACTTGACTTCGCTGACGCGTCAAACACCACACGTAGTCCTGTCGTCGAGCGTGCCTGTTTATTACACGGTGATGAGGCATATAATATTCTAGTCTGTCTTCATTTTCTTCAGAATTATCAAGCTTCATATGTCCTAGATTTAAATATTCTCTTATGAAGGCAGTATATTCTTTCTTAAGTGCTTCATCCCTCTCCAATCTTCTTTCTAGTTGATAAAACCATTTGAGGGCCATGTCTTCTGATTCTCCTAAGTCTTCGATATTTCCCTTAGTAGGAAGTTTAACTATAAATTTTCCTGCTATATCTCGCCTTGTAGTTTCATTAAACAAGTTTTCACACGTTTTCTCTTCTACCGATAACATTGGTCTATCTGTTACTTCTTCAATTTCCCAAAACCTTCTTAAATTCTCTTCAATCAGAGAGCAACCACAACAGACCATATTCTGCTCACTCGAGCTCATTGGTAGTGGCTTACTTATCCTACCCACAATTACCCATCCCAGCTCTGTATGCTGCAATTTTGGTAAATTATCCCCTAAAGCTATTTGTTGACTTTTCAACAGGTTGAAAAAATGTTCGGCTCCGATTAATGCATCGATATGACCAGGCTTATCAAACTTGGGATCTGCTAAAAATATCTCTTGTGGGATATCCCAATAATCCGTGTTAACTTTAAGTTCCGACAGAGGCAGGGTTATTTTTGGAAGAACTAAAAATTCCATCTTCTTCTTATTCTGCGAATATCTTGACTTAATAGTGCATTCAACACTATTTAATGGACTAGTAATTGCTCCTCCTATTCCACTTACGGATACTCCTTTCTCGCAACGTGGTAAATTCAATAGCTTTGCGAATCTCTCTGTTATAAAATCTGATTGAGATCCACTATCGTGTAAAACTCGAGTTTCTAAGGTCTTCTAATTTTTGTCAATAATACGCACTATTGCAGTTGAAAGAAAATCACAGGCTTAATAGATTTTGGATCGTATGCATGTGCGTTTCCACTGACACTTATGTATGAGTTAGGGCTTGGTTTGTCTTCTTTATTTATATCCTTAACGCCCTTATCTTTATCATTTCTATGCAACAAGGTATTATGCGCCCCTGTGCATAAGCGACATCTTAGGCCCGTACAACTTTCAGACGAATGCCCTTTTAAAAAGCAATTTTCGCACAATGCTAATCTTTTTATCTCATTAATTCTGGCTGGAACTGCTAACGCTCTAAACAGGCTGCATGAAAATAATTTGTGTGGCTTTGGCAATAGTAGCACGCAAAATTTGCTGAAGTAGTATTCTTTTCGGGTGTTCTCACATGTAGATTTCTTGACTTACCAAATCTTAGTTTCGGCTTATCTCCTGCTGGAATACGTATACTTTTTTCTTCTTCCATAGCTCCTAATAACACCGCTCTATCCTGCAAGAAACTCATCAACTCACCAGTTGTCGGAATCTTATCCTTATTTCCGATCTGCTCTCACTTTTGAACTGTTGATGTATCCAGCTTCCTCAACAGGAACTAGAATACCGCCCCATTGTTCGATTGGCATTCCTAACGATTTTAGAGATTTTAAGTGTGATGAAATTTCATCTATACGGGTTTGATTTTTTCGCTGCACCGCCTTATTTATCTTTTCGCAATCTAGGATTGCCTTTACATGCCTGTTTACTTCCCATCTCTTGTTATCAAATTTGACTTCGAGGGCTTCCCATGCTTGCTGATAATTTTCACTTGTTACCTCCATTGCCTTGACTACCATTGCTGCATCGCCCTTCAATGCTTTTATTAGATATCTAAATTTTTGTACTGATACAAGATCTTTTCTACAATCAATCAATGACTGAAACTCTTCTTTAAAAGAATGAAACTCTTTCCATTTTCCGTCAAAAGTAGGTAATTCTGACTCTGATAGCTTAATTACGCTTTTTCCACTTGCTTCGTTTAGACCATTTTCTTGTAATATAAACTACAACTAAAAAATCAAAAAACTTTAAACTAAAACACCGACCAGTTAAATTAAAACAAAACCCTACAACCCTAAAATATTTAACAAATTTACATTAAACTCAATAAAGGAATAAAAATAAAAAAACACATTTACACAAAAATCAAAGAATACTAAAATCAAACAACAAACAGCCTTAAACAATTAAACATGTAAATAAATGGGAAGATTTAATAATTAGAAGGATTAAAGAAAGGATAAGGTCACTTTCAATATATATAAATTTAATATAAATATCACAACGCTCACCTATTGTGTTTTTCTTTTTTGTTTCTTGATTAAAATATACAATTTCTTCTGAATTTTATAATGACTCGAACTGTCAATAATTTGACGTCAACAATAACTATTATTTTAATACACTACGCTTAATGCCCGGTTTGGAGGACCACTTGTATGTTTGGAACTTGGCCTCTTTTTAACTGGTAAAGGAGATAAATAAACCACAAGCTTAATTACTTTATACAAATGTTTATTTCGAGCTTACTACACATGCTTTTCCCTGGCTAAACGTGCACACTTACAATGTTGTCTTACTTACTTCTTACAGGTTACATTGCCTTACTTTTTGGTGCAGGTTACATACCTGACCGCCTAATTACATATTGGCGCTAAAACTATCATTTGCTTAAACACGAAGTTTTAAAAAAATTCACGGAATACTGAAAAGGCCACTTTGTAAAGTCGCATTGATAAATCTTGCCCAAAATCTTGGTATCAGTACTTAAACAGAATACCAAGTTTGAGCTTCCTGCGACGCTTCCTTTTTTGAGACAAATACACACGCACACACAAACTCAATACGCCAAAAACATTTTTTTAGTATTCAGAGGACCCGAAAACATGTATTTCCAGTAAAACTCAATTTGAAAATCTGGCACGAAAGACACAATGGGGTCCTCTTACTAGAGTAACAGAAAGTACAAATATTTTTTTACTATTATTTACAAGGCTTATAACTATGTCTGGATTTCAAAATTTAATCATTCTGAAAAATCAATTAATCCGGTTATATTGAAGTAGAAGCTTTTTCAGTTTCGAGACAAAATGGTCACATCAAAAGAGAAAACATTTCTTATAGCCTTATGAAATGTTAAAACAAACGCTTTATCATTTTTTTTTTAATATTTCTTCAATTTTATCATCCAAACATTGTGAGTAAGCACAATTTTGATTATGTGTTTTCAAGTGTTCACATTTAGAAAATTGATCATTTTTTTTTTTTTAAATGGTTTCTAAACCAAGTCAGATTTGATACAAAACTTACTGAAAAGAACCACAATGTAATAAAAGTAGACAATAGGCGCGCTGAACATATCAAGTGTTATTATTGTTTGATTAGTAGTCGATTGTATTTCATTTATCACAAGGCGTTGCGGGCCACAAAAAATGTGGACCTCCGCCGTAATTTTGGCACCTCTCTATTTTTTCAGTTCACCAACAAATATGGAAATAGTTAAACTAATAGCCAATTTGGACTCATCAGTATTAGTGATTTAATGATAAGCTAATCGATAATTTATGCACTATACCAAATCGGGAGTTTTTAATACCATTAATGGTAATCAATATACAGTGATTTCCGTAGTTACGAGTTATATCAATATATCGATTAATTTTGTGTAGATAATAGGAATAATTTACTTCGCAATTTACTTCGGAAGTTCACCCAAGATGTACGCCTTACAGTCAATAGTGGTTGCAGTGAGTTTTCTGTTTAAGACCTGTTCGACGGATAACAGTTCACCTTCTGATCTGATAGTCGACACTGTTTTGGATAGTGTCAGCATTTCAATCAAACATTATCCTAATTCAATAAAAATACCAGATTTAAATGATTATACATTCAACGAAGCCGGATGGAGCAGATTTCTTGGAATCCTTCACTGTTCTGGTGGGATATTGAAAGTCATCGACGGCGTAAAAAGGTATGCGTCCAGTAATTTGTTGATGTTTTTTTCTTTTACTTTACTGCTGTAACAGCAAGTATTGCCACTGTGACAAATTTTCGATACTAAGCTTTCACTGGAAATACACACTTTAAGGTGCCCTGCGTCCAAAAGTGGTCACAATTCTATCATGTAACTAGAATTTAATAGTATAGAATAATAACTAGAATTAAATACGTTGCCAAAATTCCGAGTTTGAAGAAATTCGGGTGACGGGTAAGTCGTTTTTACTTGAATGTGCTTTCCAGTTGTTTTTTTTTTTGCGATTTTATCACTGTCTCTCACTTCTAGCAAGAGAATGGATTGCGACCATGCCAAATTTTCGAAATTGAGTTTTCACCGGAAATACATGTTTGAGAGCCCCATATTACGAAAAAAATGTTTTCATCGCATGGCCTGTATGTTTTTTATATATTTTTTTATTTATTTAAGGCGCATCAACGTCTATGGTCATTGGCGCCAGGAGCCTTCTCAGTGCATGGCCGGCCTCCGGATATTGTTCTCTCGTTACAGACAACGCTGTTACAGTGTTCTCTCGTTACAGACAACATCACCAGACAGTAAGCTGCAGAGGGCTCCTAGGAAGAAAAAATCTAAGGATAGCACGCTGGACTCGAACCCAGGTCTTACACGGGGGCGTCCAGTACGTAAACCACATAGCTGTTGCCTTCCCTTATGGCCTGTAGGTGCTTATGTGCGTGTGTGTGAACAGATCTCAAAACGAAAAGTCGCTGATAGCAACAAATTATATTCCACAAACCGAATTATCCATTTGTAATCAACAGTAATTATGCTTAAACAGGTTGCAATGTTCACCATGGTTTTATGGCTAAATAGATTTGGAGACTAATTATTGCTGGTAAATTAGTTTATGCAAATTACTTCCAAGATTTACTATGTGGAAGACTATGTAGTCAATACTTGCATTTAGTGTCTACTCAATGATTAATAGCTAATACAATCGCCTTGACCCAATATTCCAAAATTGTCCGTTTCTCAATTAGGATTAAATGGAAGAAGCGGCTACAAAGCAATCTACTGCCATCTAGAATAACCATTATAAAATCTATGTTTGTACGTATATTAATGCACATCACACATATTGAAGAAAGTGAGTCTTTACACAAGAGCTTTCTGAGGTGTTTTTTGGAATTTTCCCGATACCGACTCCAACGATTTCCTTTAAAACTGCTTACCGCGCATAAACCTTCCGACAGTATTTGAAACATTTTTCTGGAAAAATTAACTTACCGCTGGATTCTGGCGGGCTGAAATGTTAAAATGCCACTACCAGCATTTCGATGCTTATCGCAGAGGACCACATGGCCCACAATGTGGTTACATTCAGTGTGCTATTCTCTCCATGAAAACACCGATGAATTTTTTATTAATTTTTTTTTACCAACTACAAACACAGAAACCTATTAGTTTGTTTGAAACTTTTGTGTAAGAAATTTCATTCAAGGGTCCCAGCTGGAGGTTCAGCCTGAGAACACGGACAACACTGAGGTCACCACTAAACAGTAATCACAGGGCCCTGCAGAGCTGGTCGATCTTTCTTTCTTGGGTTTAGCGCACCCAAGGTTTATATGGAAACTGGTAGCTTACCACCACACAACACTCACTCTTACACATTGAAACTAAACAGAAGACTACATTCTACTTACAGAAAGTCCAAACCCAACAACCCAAAAGAACCATACTTGAACCTTCAGGTCGCAGTGGTTTTGGCTTTTTAGCCACTTCAACTATATTCATCTCATGGCTTATCTGGCCATGAAAATAGCAGAAAACTGAAAAATACTTTTCAGTAAAAAAGCACTTCCGGTCTTCCGGTGTTCCGATTTTTTTCAATCTCGTAATTTCATTAACACATTTAATTCTATTTAATATTATTTAGATGACAGAATTGTATAGAGTAATGAAATAGCATTTTAGAGGAAAACCTAACCCAATCCCTCCCTCAAAAGTGCTCTTAAATGAATTTTCCAAGAGAAATGTTTTAAAGAAAAGTTGTAGATTTTTGTGTGTAGTTGATGTAAGAAGTTTGAAAAAAATCGCAAGAAAGTGTAGAAACCATTCAGGAAAGTGGCACTTCTGGTTGAGGGATTTTGACAGATGACCTACTGTCGGATTGCATGCTATTACCCAAACGGAATTTCAAGTTTGAACTTTCTAGGATTTTTCGTTTTTGAGCTATGCTGTTCACATACATACACACGCACTTACACATACTTAGACACACACACTTTTTTTTTTTTTTTGAGCAATGAACCTTTCGGTTATTATGCTCTTCAATCAATCTAGTATTTAACTCCACCCTTTCAATCTTCATTCATACAATTGCCGGGGTGCCAATCCCGGTTCAGACCCTCCTACCTTATGCGATGACTCCCGAAAGAAAATACATATTTCAATACTTACTATAATGTTTGAACTTGCCATCCCTGGCCAAGATTGGCTCCCTTTCACTGCATTCATACATCATACACATTCATTCAATTATCCATTCATAACTGCAATCATGCCAGTAAATACATGTAACCCAACCGTTACATTCACGCCATTTGTCCATTCTAAACCTCAATAATACACTATTCTATATCGGGATCGAGTACTCTATATTTCTCTGGTTCCTTAATTCTAAACCTAAAGTTAAAATATTTTATAAATTATGTACAAAATATTTACACTTGATAGATTTCTTCAAATCTTGCCATAAAGACCTATATTTTTTATAAATTTTATTATCCTGTCTACATTAGCTGGGTCATTTTTCAAAGCCTCGGTTAAGGAGTTTGGAATATTATTCTGTTGCCTATGTAGTTGGTACGACTGACATTCAATGATAATATGCTGGACGGATAATGGGACATTATATGGACTACACATTGGGATAGGATCGCCACACATCAGGTAACCGATTACACATTTTCTAAAAATTATTTTTTTGGATTCAGGAGACCTTAAAACATGTATTTCTAGTGAAAACTCTACATCGAAAATTTGACAAGATTACAATACTTCCTATTACTAGAAGAAAGAGAAAGTAAAAAAGTGCCAGATCATTACACTTTATGATTTCACGATTTGAAATATTGAAGACGATTTTTTTAGTGAGTTTAAGGGAATTGTGATCATAGACATTGCTAACTCTACTTCTAACTTCTATAAGCATATAGAATTCAGCGATAAATACATCGTTTGAGCCGTTTTTTGGGAACCATTTGTCAATTGAACTTTGAAAAGGGAACCGTTTTAACTTGGAAGAAATGACAACTCCCTAGAAAAGAGACCATCAAATTCTAAAACGATCGGTTAATTAAATTTGATAAATAATGTTGTTTAATAAGATTTGTCAGTAAGATTTATCGGTCTTTGATATCTATCAAATCTCTTTTAATTGAACAAATAAAATTACCAAATTATGTAATTGTTTACAATCTGAACAGAAATAAATCACCTGTATAGTAATGTATATAAATAAGTCGGTAAATAAACTTGCCACATATCTGTTAGTCTACCTGTAACAGAACGAACAGTTTCTACGAAATGGAAGATAACAATGTCCCCCTAGTCAAAATAAATAGGTGTATATGAAATACTCAAACACTGTTGAATTGATTGTTAATCTGCTGAAACATTGCAAAGTTCAATATCATTTCCACTTGTTAGTTTTTTTGTTTGTTTGTTTCATTCATTTTGTAAAAATTTATTAATTATTTTTTTTTTCTCTTACTGCTGTAAGTGGAAGTATCAATTTCCGATATCAAGTTTATCACTGGAAATTTACGTTTTGAGATCCTCTGAGTCCGAAAAAGTGATTTTTAGAAATTGGTTTGTGTGCGTGAAATCGCAGAAAATTCAAACTTGATATTTCATTTAATTTCCACAAGGGGAGATGACAATAAGGTTTTGAAAAAATCGGTCAACCGGAAGTAACTCTTCACTCGAAAACGGGTCCAATGATATTCATTAAACTTGATTTATTAACTTCACTTATCTGAGAAAAAGTAGTTTTATAAAGTTTAGATTCTCTCATTCATTTAGATTGTAGCCAATTAAAAATCTAGTAAGCATTAAATGTTCTTACATTATGCTACGATCAAAATGTCAAAATATGCTACGATCGACATTAAGAATAAAACATCTACTACATACAAAACAAAAAGACAAGCACAAAAACTGTGGATAAAAAACGAAATACGCACGTTATACAATAAGACAAACTTAACAAAAAGCAAAAAGCCATCCACATCGAACTAGCAAACATTTTCCCAAGTACTGTTTTCACTCATTACTACTATCAAATACAAGACAAGATTACCAATTTAATGGATTAGAAATACAAAATACTTAACAAAAAATTGAACCAACTTCAGAACACACAACACAAACCAAATAAATAAACGAATAACAATAATACATTCTACCCAAGAACAATCAATCTCACTAATATCACCTTCACACCAGCTGAAATGGATCTCCTGGACAAAGGACTTAAATATAACTTAAAAAAATGACAATCAGACAAAAAACACCGAATCACTAACCGTTGACACAGAACTAGCAATAACGCTACTACCTCCTGACAAACAAGAACACGCAAGACACTTAGCAGCTGACATTATCAACAACATAAAAAGAAAAATGTCAACACATACCCAAAAGGACAACCATGAATTACGCACTGCTAACAACATACGAAAGAAAGTAAGAAACAACAACCTAGTCATAACTAAAGCAGACAAAGGTAATAGTACAGTAATTTTAACTAACACAGATTACATCAAAAAAACTTTAGAATTCATTAACTATAATGCACACAAACAACTCAAGAAAGACCCAACCATACAATTTCAACAACAAATAAAAACAGCTATTTTAATCATACCACCTAACGAAAAATACTTATCAATGTTCATCACCTAAACATACATACATATCAATGATCCCCACAGCACCAAAATTAAATGCACTTTCCAAAGTTCATAAGCCCAACATCCCCATTAGACCCGTCATCAACTACACCACAGCACCCGCCTACAAACTCTCTCAACTACTTGCAAAAGAAATAAAGGACGAAATAAAACTACACGACACCTTTACCATAAAGAATACAATTCACTTAATGGAAGACACAATAATAACACTCTCATCACGACTGATTTCCCTTGATATCTCTAACTTATACACTTCCATTCCTATTAATGACACTTTAAACATTGTAAAACATAAATTGAAAGAACAGAACAATACATAGATCAACTAACAACCATAACCGAAACTACAGTTAAAGAAAACTATTTTAGATTTAATAACAATTTCTACCTAGCTACAGACGGATTAGGAATGAGACATCCGACATCTGCAATTCTATCAGAAGTTTTCATGCAACACCTGGAAGACATTTACGTCCCACACTTAAAAGAACATTTCAACATAACATTTTATGCACATTACGTAGACGCCTCAATACTTATACTCGAACATGACATTGACATAGACACACTCTTAAACTATTTAAACAACCTCCACCCCAATATAAAATTTACACATGAGTACGAGAACGATGGCACTCTCAACTTTCTAGACATAAAACTTACAGAAATAATAACAAAATAGACTACGCGATTTACAGAAAACCCACTTCTACTGACACCATAATACCTTCCAGTTCCCATCATCCTACTCAACACAAACTAGCAGCCCTGAGACACCTAACTAACAGGCTAAAAACTATACCACTTACAAGCGACCAACTACAAACAAGAACTCCACACCATATACAACATAGCCACAAAAAACGGATACCCTGCTAGCGTTATCAACAAATTATTAAGAAAAAGCAAACTGAACCGCAACCAAGACGAAAACCCACAACACCCAACTTGTTCGCCACTTTCACATACATAGGGAACGAGGTCTACAAACTGACAAACTTTTTCAAAAAACTAGGCTTGAGAACAGCATTCAGGACAAACAATAAACTTGTAAACAAAATATGCACACATATGAAACAACCAACCTATATGACAAAAGTGGGATTTACAAACTCTCTTGCCCCGAATGCAATTGCACGTACATAGGCCAGACCGGAAGACGCCTCAAAGACAGGTATAAAGAACACCTACGCTCATACAAATACAACAAAACCGACTCCACTTATGCTAACCACCTTACAAAGAACAACCACGAACCACAAAGTATAGACAAAACAATGGTCCTATTACACCAAGGCACAAAAGGAAGACGAATGGACATTCTAGAAAAAATAGAAATATACAAACACAAGACTATCCACAAAAACATAATGAATGATCAAATAAACTATAATTCAGTCACACTCTTTAAGGTCATTCCCCACACCTAACAATATTACAAACATACCAACAACTAATATACAACACATATCTATGCATATGTGTATATGTATATATATGTATATGCATATGCATGTGTGTATATATGTATACATATACACATACCCACCCACAAAAAAAAAAAATTGTATGATGCATGAACTTCTTATTAAATAACCTGTGGAACCAAATTTTCTTATTTCCCTGATTAAAATACAGATTATTTGCATGATGCTTTTAAATTCTCCTACCGTGCCCTATTCTTAACAAATGTCACCTTATCTCTCTAAACATATTCTTACTATAATTTAAACATAAATTAATATCATTTAAAAACAAGCATGATAAATAAAAACGAATACATTTGATTTCCTCTAATATTTATTTCAACTCTTCTCCAATTTGCCCTTTGCTACCAACCTTCTTACATATCAATTTACTTTCATATTTTCTTGTATTAACGCTGCTTTATTTCACATTTATGTATTACTTGTACAAGCTTTTGACAGTCCATAAACTTTGCATCGTCTTTCTTCAAACTTTATCCATTCCTATTAGTACAGTATACTCCTGAAATAACTTATCGCCCCCTTAATAAAAATAACTTGATAAGATACTGAGCATACTTTACAACACTATTACAAATTTAGTTATGGAGTATTCTTCAAAACAGTAAACAAATTTATTATACACTATTTTTCTAATGTTTAATCATAACTTACAATAATTCCATTTTGCCATTAATCCATACATATAGTAACATAACCTTATAACCTCCACACATAATTATATACAACCAACAAGTGTGAGTAACAAGTAACAGAAACATTGCGTTGAAGTGACTCTCTACACGAACTTGGTGAATCTGCTCTGACGATGGATGAAAATCCAAAACCGGTCAGGAAGAAAATAAATATGCGTGCTACGATGGATAAAATGCCAGATGTTATCCAGCATTGCGAATCCATCCACATATTCAAAAATTATTCCTATTTGAAAAACTCAATTTTCTCTTCTTACTGAGTGAATTCAACTGTGAAAGACAAATTTTCTTCATATTTGGAATTTTTACTAAACTTTGAAACTGAAACTGATTACTTTGAAACTGATTACTTTGAAAGAAATTACTTTGAAACTGATTACTTTGAAACTCGGTCTTACCTGAGATGTAACTACATTGTCCAGCAGCGCTTAGTATCAATCCCAAAAAACTAAAAAACAGTTCAGATCTAAGTCTATATCACATAGCCTCCACCCCCCTGAACTTTCTGGCAATCAAAATTTGCAGGTATACATCTGTACAGTTAGCATATTAACTTTAAAAAACAAAAGTCGTTGAAACCTTTTTGAGACAATGCCGAAAACCAAAGAAACCCATTCAATTGAGTTGCATGTCCGGTTTGACTGGAAGCCTAACCTAAATGGAATATAAATTTGTGTTTCCTGCGACTTTCCCATGATGAGATATTTTGTTTATAACAAACACAATACAAAACAAATCTGGTGTAAAACACACACACGGTATTCTCTCACTTCTTTTATTAGTACGACATATCCTCCGTGTCAAATTTTCTTTAATCTCCAAGTTGACATATCTGCAGGTAGAGAAGTGATTACATTGTGGCCCGGTAGAGCGCACCAAAAACACTGATCCAACTGCATTTAACATTTGAAATTTAACACCCTAAATTCCGCCAACTATTCAGAATCATTTTTTTGGAAAACTGTTCCAAACAAAAGTAATATCTATTCATGTATATAGACAGTATACAGTGTTTAAAGAAAATCAAGAAAAACTGAAAAAATTATTCAGTCAGTTGCATTTCTGGTTGATGGATTTTACCAGAAACCTGCAAGTCTGATGCGGCTGTAGTGCCTAAACGGAATACCAAGTTTTAGTTTTCGTTTTTGAGATATTCTGTTAAATCATACATACACACACACACACACAGCGATGGTGGTGTAATGGTCAGCATAGTTGCCTTCCAAGCAGTTGATCCGAGTTCGGTTCCCGACCATCGCACTTAATTTTTTGTCACGGATGAATAAAGTCATACCTGTATAGATGTAACATACTACCTGAGGTAGCATGTAAGTGTGAGTATGTGGACTTGGCAAACATGGGATCATGCCTTGTTGGAATGTCAGCTTTTTGAATGAGAGCGTGCTTTTTTCATTTAGGAAAACGCTTCCAGAGGTTTTGCCTTAGGAAGGTACATACACTCCTTCCAGCTGTATATTTATATAAGAGCTACTGAATAGAAATTTGAATATTTGTCAATTTTATAATTGTGTTCACTGATGTAAGAGAATGTGGTATAAGTGTTACACACACGATTTTTATTTGATTGCAGTAGAACTGCGTCATCAGTGTATATTGTAAAGTGATTGGCCTGAGCAAATGTAATTGTATTAGTGGTGGTTATGGTTGGTCAAGTGATCACTTTGATCTGCGCTAATCAGCTATATTCAGGTCAGCCATTATTGGTTCTTCAGTTGGTAACATCTGTATGTAGTGTGTGAGAGAGCGAAGCATTGTCCTACTCACTCGTATTATGTTCGCTCACCTTGAACGTTCATATCCGATTGCAATCTCATCAGAAAGAAACAATAATTATCCATTTGTAATCGACAGTAATTATGCTTAAACAGGTTGCAATGTTTACCATGGTTTTATGGTTAAATAGATTTGGAGACTAATTATTGCTGGTAAATTAGTTTATGCAAATTATTCCGAGATTTACTTTGGGGAAGACTATCTATTCAATACGTGCACTTAGTGTCTACTCAAAGACTAATAGCCAATACAATCGCCTTGACCCAATATTCCAAAATTCAATCTCCAATTAATAGCCTGGCCTAATATTCCAAAATTGTCCATTTCTTAGTTGGATTAGGATTAAATGGAAGAAGCGGCTACAAAGCAATCTATTGCCATCTAGAATAACCATTGTGAAATCTGTATGTACGGTTATTACGCATATTGAAGAAAGTGAGACTTTACCCAAGAGCTTTCTGAGGTGTTCTTTAGAATTTTCCAGATACCGATTCCAGCGATTTCCTTTAAAAGTGCTTACTGCGCACAAACCTTCCGACAGTATTTGAAACATTTTTCTGGAAAAATTAACTTACCGCTGGATTCTGGCGGGTTGAAATGGTAAAATGCCACAACCAGCATTTCGATGCTGGATGTATCGCAGAGGACCACATGGCCCAAAATGTGGTCATATTCAATGTGCTATTTCCTCCATAAAAACACCAATGGATTTTATTAAATTTGTTATAATACTAACTGTAAATACAGAAACCTATTAGTTTTATTTGAAACTTTTTTCTAACGAAGTTCATTCAACGGGTTTTCGAGGAGGAGAAGGTTTTGCTTTGGAGGAGGTTTGAAGAAAATTTGTCGTTTATAACTGTGTAAATTGCTGTAGAGAAAGTCGTGTGAATGTTTCATGTAAGATTTTTTTTTCAATCTGTACAGAATATTGTGACCTTGAATATATTCGTAAATATCCTTAATGCTATAATATATCTGAATTGTATTTCAGGAAAGGAAGCAGTGAGATATCCCGAGAGGATGATCGTGTAAAACTGGGAATCAAGATGTCCATCAACAAAGTGCACATCCGTTACAACAGATGTTCAGTGCGATTCCTACATCTGGTCAACATCGACAAATCAATTGACATAGTTGTATCGAATATATCGACTGATCTACAAATATCTATCGACAAAACAAACATATGTAACATAATTAATGTGGGACTTATCAATTTAGGCAAAATCAATGTTCACAATATTGATGATGATTTATTTCAAACAATGGAAACATTAATTATTGAATGGTTGGTGAAAATATTTCAACAAAAAATTATGACGTCATTAAGTGGCAATCTAAAATCCATTATCAACAGTCCTTCTTATATCTGTACAAAGTTAATTGGGTTATTTTATTTATTTTAACATGTATATTGTACAAATAGTGATAGTTTTATTGTAATGTTCCACGTGTACGTAATACAAAAAAAATCTCATTTGAAGCAATTAATTTATTACTCTAGTACTTTTACTTGTTTACAAGTTGGATATGTTGTCAAACAATTGTACCTGTTCATGTTGGGTTATCCTCTGCGGTAATACCCGAAATTTCACTAACAATCACGATTTCTTTCTTTTTTTTTACCTACAATTGAAAAGATGCAATGAACTGCAATAACAAACAATTAGACTGGGAAAGTGCAAAGAAATGCAACTTACCTCTGATTAAGAAGAATTAAAATATTTTTAAAATACACTTAAATTACACCTTAGACTGATTTCTCGAAAGAACTCGGCTAATCGGAAACGTGTAATTCTTAGCCATATCTCATACAATTGAAAAGTGAGTATAAATTCACAATGAAACTGGGTATATTACAAATTTCTCATTAATCAAACAAGCAAACATATTATGATGCCAACACATCAAACAATTAAGACTAAATCTAATTTTAGATCGTGTCAAATTTTCGAATGAGTTTTTATCGGAAATACATGTTTTGAGGTCATTTCTCGCTCTCTTTCTGTGTGTGTGTGTGTGTGGGTGTGTGGTGTGTGTTTTGACTAACACAGACTCTGTGTATTGATTCTTTTCAAGGAATTTTTTTTTAATGAGATAAACTTCAAGTAAATTGATCTTAGGCTTCCGCTGCCATTCTCATGTAAGGCACTTTAGTTTTCGGATTGAGAACATGACATTGGTTTGTTACAAAATGACATTTCGCCTACATTGCATGAGCTTCTTCAAGGTAGTGTCTCGCCTTAGATGCTAAAAGCAAACTGGCAAGAAACAGGCTTGATAGAACAGGGGCAGGACCTCCTTCTTCCGCCATGGCTGTCCCCTGCTCAGGGAAAGGAGAGAAAAAAGAAAGTTGAAAAAATGATTAACACTTTCCCGGAGCAAAACAAGGCTAGTAGGGCACTAGGATGGGAAATTTAGAACTCGTCATTAGCCAGCCAACCATTAGAATGAAAGGAAAAATTAAGCCCCGCCCATTAGGTACAGCCAAGATGGCGTGCAAGATAGCGGAGGGAAACTCCGCCCCTGTTCTACCAGCCTGATTCTTGCCAGTGTTGCTTTGACATTCAATGCGGCACTACTCTGAACAATATCATTTCAATATGGGCGAAATGCCGTTTCTAACAAATCCCTGAAGCGGTATCAACCCGAAAATTTAAGTGTTTTTCAAGTAAATTCATAGTTTCTTTTTCATGTTATGTTTTTTACTTTTGTGAAATTGTATTGTTTTATAACCGTCAGCTGTTTTCGCACATATAAAAAAATACATAATCGTAAATCCAAAGCTCAGAAGCTTAGTCTCGAGGTAACTAGATAATGAAGCGCCACTCTTTCCCAAAGTTTATATAATGATCTCCAATTAAAATAAATAAAATAATATAATCTAGGAATACTATTTTAAATGCGCAGAATATTTCAAGCGGATCAAGGTAGCGCCTTGAATCAAATTGGAACTACCAAAAAAAAGAACTGCAATCGGTTGATACAAACAGCTGAATACTGACAATTAATTCTATGAGACAAGAAAACAGGACTAAACTTCAAATCAGTGAAATAGTTGGCAAAATATTGTCAACAGCCAGTATTACCATATTTACAAAACTAAATAATTGGTGTCAACTTGTTCCAATTAACGCCAATTATTTATTCTTGGAAAAGTGTGCAAATATTTCAAACAAACATAAATAAAACAAAACATACTTTACAAATACTGGTTATTTGTTTGTTAACAAAGAAAATATATTAATGAAAATTTTGTGCTTTTTTTTATTTAGCTTAAGTACTCACAACTATTTTCATTTGAACAATTTTCTAGTAACTAGTAGATTTGATTTTTCGGGATTTTGAAAGAGTAGCTGCATCATGCTTCCCTAAAATCCCATCTAAATGCTCTTCTCGAACAATGAGGTGATAGATAGGTTGACTACATTAGGTGTCTCTATTCTTCACATCATTGATTCCTGGTCAATATTGATTGCCGTATCTTTCGGCACATGTCTGTCAAAGCTGCCGACGATGTGGACAGCTCCACAATATTCATTCCCATGGATGAGCTCAGGAATCCAGATAGGGCATAGGTGTTGAGTCTTTCACGGACCCCCACACGCATTTGTTTGGAGCCCTGATTAAGGGCTCATTATTATCAAAATGAGACTCATACTTGATCCCATTTTTTTACAGAGTTTGTGAAACAGAAGAGAAGAAACACCGCCATCAATCTTATGAAGAGATTGCTTGGGTTGTCAAAAGAACTTAGGTTCAGGAACTTAATTCTGAACAGCGATCTCTGAGGAAGAGCGTGGGCTGTTTCTCCTAAAAAGTTATTGCCTCGATTTGTTCGGCCTGTAGTGAATCTTAGGTGGTTTAACCCGGGTCTGAGACCTGCTTTGTTCTTGTTTTTCTTTGGTGTATCTACATGGACCCAGAGGGGCTTTTGATAGCTTAAGGTTTGGTGCCGCCTCTTAGACGAATAAAAATAAAATGCTTGTTATGGTTGGTTCCGCAGAGTTGGTAAGCATCAGAGATATTTTCCATGATAGCCTGCTTCTTTTTGTGTCATCGACCGGATTCGGACGTTCGCCCATTATCAGGATTTTTTTTTTCAAAACAGTGTGATAACATAGGCTTGCATAGAGCAAATTTAATTGATACACTCTTTGTATCAAGAAGTTTTGAGTACATAGACTGCATCAACTGAATTTGCTCTATGCAAGTCTATGTTATCATACTGATTTGACTAAAACACCCTGAACCTGGGCGAATGCCCGAAACCGGTCGATGACCACAAAATGAAGCAGGCTATCACGGAAAATATCTCTGATGCTCTGATAATCAAATGCTATTTTAAAATAACTTAAGTTTCTGCGATTCGATAAAAATACAGAGGAGAATTAAATATATTTTGGAAATACTAAATTTTATAGAAATTCGGTAAAAGCGAGAATGTAATTTTTCCGAATAGATTGATGGGAAAGCTGACACACATCAAGATTTCCTCTACGGGTCAATCAGTAGAATTACGTCCCTGTCAGCTGGTTAGGATTAAGAAAACTAAACATTTTGGTAAACAAAATTTTTTTAAGAAAATTTGCAAATGAAAAGTGTGAGAATTGCAAAAAGAGAAAGTTGAGTGAATGTTTTTAACACTAGATTCTTGTATTTATTTATAAATTTATAGAAAAGTAAATTGTTTAGATTTCGATTATTCAGTGCCAGACTAGAGTTCATAGAATTAAACAAATATAATAGTTTTTCGTTAATTCACTAAAACAAATTTTGACACGACACATTTCAGATTTGTTTCAGCTATTTTTTCATTGCAATTCAGTCGGAAATAAACAATTTCATGATAAGAACAATAACGTCATTTCCTGATTAATACAGCTTAATAGTAAATGATTAATCAGCACAATTGCCCTAATTTCTTTTATTATCTAGCATTAAAAATATAAACTAAATAATATGATGCAAATAAAAGAATAGCAGCTATAAATAGATATTTTTATTCAGTAGAGAATATATTATTAATATTGTCAATATATTATTAATCCAATAGAGAGAATTTGTTATCGTATTGTATCCATATAAAATAAATGAAATGAGATGATAAATAAATTATTTATAATACTATAAATAAATATATTTTCACTTTTCTCAACTCACTTCCAGCAAATTAAATATAACGTTTCTCAAATTTCATTATTTATCAAACATAAATTCACTAAATATTGCATCTTCAACATGGTATTCATTAAAAGTTTCTAATCTTGTCCGGTTCGTTATTTTGTTTAAAAAAGAAAGCTACAATCTTAAAATGCCGTTTCTTTCAAAAATTTGTAAGCGGATTTTATCTTGCTTGAATTAACTTTTTACATATTAAATACATACACAGATCGAATATGTAAGAGCTAGTTACATATTAAATACATACACAGATCGAATATGTAAGAGCTAGTTACATATTAAATACATACACAGATCGAATATGTAAGAGCTAGTTACATATTAAATAGGTCACAAAAATCTCTTGAAATTAAAATAAAAATTTAAGGTGAAACACTCACACGACTTTCTCTTCCTTCCTCTAATTAATATACTTCAATCAGGTAATATTCTTCAAAATTGCAACGTTACAATTTTTAGTTGGCTGGCAATAAAATGGCGGATTTTCTTTATATACATGAGCGACCGTATGTGAAGCGCTCTATGTCAAAATATCAAAGGTCTTGGAAATTTAAATTTAAACAAACTGACAGACCCCCCCCAGTGTCCCTCTAAAATTAATTTTTTCAAAAAATGTTTCAAATAAAAGTGAACCGTTTCTATCTCAGCAGCAACCATTCCAAGTTTAAAGAAAATCGTTGTAACCATTTTTGTGAAAATTACAAAAAAATTAAAAACCTATTTTTAAAAAATCTTATTTCCAGTCAACCGATTTTCTTCCAATTTTGAAATCTATCACAATGCTTCTAATGTATTCATATAATGTAGGTGGTAAAAATCATATATTACACTGAAGTGGTACTTTAGAAAGGAAAGTACATAACGCTACTCACTGTCTCCCCAGAACCCCCAAAAATCAATTTTCTCTGGGAAATGTTTCAGATAAAAGTGACAGATATTCATGAGTGTAGATAGTATACAAGTTTAAAGAAGAAAATCGTTTCACACAGCATTCACTTTAAAAGGAAATTATAGAGTAAATTTTATTGTAACGTCCCCAACTGTAGCGTTACACCGCCTGCAAACTTAATGTCTCTGTCCTGATTTACCTCTGACGTTAATGCTGGTGGTAGCGATGGGGATTGAGAGGGTATAATTTAGACAAATTTTCATCGCTCCAACAAATTCTTCTACATTTAAATTCCATCCATCAATTAATTTTGCTGCATTAGACTGACGATAATTAATTTGATTTAATTTAAATGAATTTGATTTTTTTTTACAATTTCTAATTTATTGTGACTACAGAGTTCACTACAGCCGTCTTAAAATCGCTTTCCAATATTTTTTGTTTTTCTATCTTTAGCGTATTTACGCTAATTCATTTATTTAACGAAAAATACTTAAAAATTCATTAGTTTTCTGAGTATATATATATATGTGTGTGTGTGTGTGTGTGTGTGTGTGTGTGTATTTCCTTCAAATTTATTTCTAATATCAAAATGAATTACACTAGAAAATTGAAATTTGACACGCTGTTTAAATTCCCTTAAATGAGGAAAATAAAAGAGATTGTACTAATCAGAGACATTTTCCGTGGTAGCCTGCTTCATTTTGCGGTCATCAACGGTTTTGGACGTTCGCCCATCTTCAGGATGCGTTTTTCAGACAGTGTGACAACACAGACTTGCATAGAGCAAATTCAGTTTTACAGAGTTTTGAAATACAGTTAAAAACACCAGTCAGTGTGTAAAACTGAATTTGCTCTGTGCAAGTCTGTGTAGTCACACTATCTGAAATACGCATCCTGAAGATGGGCGAACGCCCGAAACCGGTCGATGACCACAAAATGAAGCAGGCTACCACGGAAAATGTTTCTGATGCTTTCCAGCTCCACGGAACCAACCACCACAACAAGATTGTACTAAATTCAGTGAGCCGGAAAAGTTGCTCTATTTGATTGGTTATTCAGTTTATCCCAATTTTCACAATAAAGAAATAAATAAAAAAGGTTGCTTCAACAAGATTTCCGTTAAATTTGTTGCTTTTGAAACTTCGTTTTTAATACTTTCTCTGGTGGTTCTAAAAAGAAAGATGGCGATCGTGCCAAAATTTCGGAAATAAATTTCATCCAAAATGAATGTTTAATTTTTTTGTTATCCAATAATAATGAAAACGATTTTTTTACTTTCCCTAACTGCGTTTCCTATCAGAGGAAGTGTTGTCAAATTGAGTTTATCAACTTTAAATTATTCTAAATCTGCGATAAGAGAAAGTGGTGTGAGTGTTTCACATCACATGCAAAATGACAAGAAATATAAAAAAAAAAACTTGATATTCCGTCCAGGAATCATCACTGGATCCATTTTACGAAAGATTCCGTTACGATCGGTCAGACTTTTCTGATTACACTGATATTTTTCCTTTTTTTTGTTCATGATTTTCTCCAAAACTGGCTCCAATAATGACATCATTTTATCCACAAATACCACCTACCAAAATAAATAACAATCAACTTTCATTGAAAGATTCATCCAGGAAAATTGAATTTTATGGGATCCTGCAGGAGTTTTGGGATATTAGGCTACCGTCCTCACATATTCAACATACTATTAGGTCCGTCTTAACAATTAGTACAAATACAGTCTATGAAGAAAAATTATCAATTTCAGCTAGAATAAATTCGTGGAAAAGTTTCATGCCAGTTTTTATTTTCATTTTCCCACTATAAGAAGTATTGCGAGCGGATCGGAAAAATTTCAAAATTAAATTTTTCCCCGGGATTTGAAGATGCACTGAGTGAAAAAAAAAATTACTCAAACTTGACGTACTGTTTAGTCGCGCATCCGACAAAAAGGTGTCACTCTGAATGATTTTCATTAAACTTCGTATAGTATCTGTGCCAGATATACCCAGCAAAATAACTAAAGTAATGCTTATTTTTTCAGATGGGCTTAACGTCCCACTATTTAATGAGATGTCTTGGACAGAGGCAATGCACGTAGTTTTTTTACATTTTTTTTTAACGAATATAAAATTTAGCTGTTACACGCGGTACACGGATCTCCCAGTTAGTAGTTCATGCTCATAACCACTACACCAACACCCGCCCATATTGTGCCATTTATAAGCTAATCACTTTACTTGCAAAATTTTTCAAGGGAAACTGATTTTTCTGAAGTTTTGGAAGTTGTGGAAATGTTAATCATTTCCTTGAAGGGCCACTTCACTGCAATGTACAAGTTATAGGACACCTGTTTCATCTTTCTGTTTATGCAATTCTGCCGCCGTGATAAGAAGCCCACGCAATCTTCACACGCTCTCTAATCATATATATATAGGACTTATCATTGTTATTGACATTCTCAATTAGATTCTCGCTTAATTCTCATTTTAATCTCTGTATGTATGTGAACGTTCCTATTTGAAATAAATTCATTTTTTTTAAAAGTAAATTCTTAGTAAAATTTACATAATTGGCGCAGTCGGTAGGACCACACCCGAAAACGAAATAGTTGTCAATGTTGCGAAGCAAACAACTCGTTTATTCAGCATTTCGGTGGTTTTTAAACTTTTATTTCGGAACGCACATCCTTCAACATCAAGCGGACCACATACAAACTTGAGCCCAGAGAATCAACAGCCCGCAGTACGAGTGGCACCGCAAATGGAAATTGCAGCAAAACTATTACTAATATTATTGTGAGTAACAATTATTGTTATTAAATAATTTAAAAGAAAAGAATATAAATTCAAAAAATAATTTCGAAATAATTATTATCTAAATTTTCATAAATTTAGATTTTCAATTTTTAATATTAATTTTAATTTTATTGAAACAATTGATAACTAAATAACCTAATTGATTATGTTTAAAAATAATTGAAGAAACCAATAGAATTATTTAAATAGTAATTTTGAATATCGAAAAGTAAATAACAAAATTTTTGTTTTGGAATTTCAACTCAGTAAGTATTTTATTTTTAATTTAATTTTTCATTTCACTTTTATTTATTTCATTTTGAAATTATATCTCTGATTAATTGTTTTACATTATATATATCTTACATTCACATATACACATACCAAAATGGCAAGCATGGAAGAACTGAAACTTATACTAGACTCAATCCCAACAAACGACGGAATCCGAAAACATTAACACAATTTATGCTCAATATTGACGAAATTAATACAATATTAAACACCTTAACACCAGCCATAACACCAATACAAAAACAAATAGTCTTTTTAAATATAAAGAATAAGATAGTAGGAACAGCAAACGAAAACCTTAGGAACATTAGATTCACCACCTGGGAAGAATTAAAGGTACACCTGATAAACAGCTTCGGAGACAGACAAGAACCCGCTAGTTTAATGTTAGAAATATTGAAAATAAACCCTTCCAAAAATGCATTTAATACCCTTAAAGAAATTAAAGAAAAATTTAATTTTTTTAGAGCTAAGGTAAACCTACTTGACGGCTCCAATCAACAAAAGGAATATTTACTACAATTCCAAGAACTAATCGTAACAACTAATTTCATAATATCACTACGAGACCCATTAAGGAATAACTCAGCCACCCAAAATCCAAAAACACTTGTAGAAGTAGAACAATTGCTAATAAACGATTTTCAATATTTACAGAACTCGTATAATATCAATAAATTAGTAAACAGATTACCTAACTTACCACCCACACGGTTCCCTGGAACATCATTCCCCAGACAACCAATTCTCGTAAAACCCAATAATCGTTTATACAATACTAACTATCAACAACAAAAAACGATAAGACCCAACAGAGTAACCCCAATGTCCATACAAACGAGGCAAACCTCAACAATGCGACAACAACAAAACTTACCTTCACAATCTTCACAGACAAGACAACAAATAACACAACCTAGAGGACCGAATAATTATTTTACGCAACAAAATGCGCAATTCCAACACAACCAACCGATGAACTACATAGCGGAAGAAATATTCAATAACGAAGATATTACTGACGATAACCCCTTAGAAGAATTCGACAATTTCAACGATGACGACCCCTTACAAATAGTACAAAATCCCGAAGAAATTGAAACAGAAGAAAACAATTCTTTTTTAGAGATAGTTCCTTGCAACACGAGGAAGAAATCCTAAATAAATTTAATCAGCAAAAAATTACGTACAGAGAAACAAATCAAAATTTAAAATTTTTAATAAACAATTCACATTCACCACAGCTACAGGCAGACACACCGGAAACGGATATGTTATGCTCAAAATCCAAAACAAAATATCAAATTCTATCTACACGACTTCCGCAAACAATTTAACTTACTACTAGGACTACCCGCGATAATCGAATGAAAAGTGAACATAAATTTCGGAAACAACACTGTAAAAATATTAGACAAACAACACGAACATATATACTTCCAGAACCCAACACAAAACGTTAACGCAACTGAACCCATTGAAATTAAAATTCGCGCAAACCATCTAAACGAAGAAGAAAAGAAAGAACTTTTTAGAATTATCGAAGAATTTAACGACATCATTCCTAAAGAAAATCAAGAACACATACAAACGCCATCAAACACGAAATAAAAACCACGGATGAAATACCTATTTACACAATCCTTACAGGTACCCCGAATGCTACAAAAAAGAAATTCGAAGCCAAGTTACACAACTCCTAGACAACAATATCATACAACCGTCATATTCACCATGGTCATCCCCAGCGTGGATTGTACCAAAAAAAACAAGACGTCTCCGGTAAACAAAAATTTAGAATGGCAATTGATTACCGCAAATTAAATTCAAAAACAATAGATGAAAAATTCCCAATACCTAATATAACTGACGTACTAGACAAATTAGGAAGAAACACATACTATACAACTATAGACTTATCCAGCGGTTTCCACCAAATTGAAATGCATGACAATTCGATCCAAAAAACAGCCTTTAACACTGACGAAGGACATTTTGAATTTAGGCGCATGCCATTCGGTTTAAAGAACGCCCCCGCCACATTCCAACGCCTGATGAACTTCGTGTTAAAAGAACACATAAATAAAATATCTAGATGACATCATCATATTGGGGACATCACTACAAGAACATATACAAAACATAAGGACAATATTCACTGAATTAAAAAAAAAATAATCTAAAAGCGCAACTAAAACACCCCTATATAAAACATACCAATTAGAAAACTATTACCCTAAATTAGGCCTAATTAAAGTAAACCCAAACAAGAAACGCAAAATAAAAAGGAAACGTCTATACATTACAGATACCCCCACATAATAGGAAGCGAGGAGTTAGAAAAATTAGTTGACAATACAGGACTTAACATCTTAGAATTAGGCAATACATACATCTACCTAACATCACATTATTCTTACTACAATTATAACTTAACTAACATAGAAACAGAATTTATAAAGTTAGAAGAATATAAAAAAGACATATATGACAAACTAAACACCATTAATTCAACCGAAAATTCATGCAAAAGAGAACTAGAAACATTTATTAACATTTTAGAGTTTAACTTCCAAATCCGAATTTCTACACAAAGAAGTAGCTTATTTAGGCATATTGTGTCAGTAGAAGGTGTTAAACCTAATCCTGATAAGGTAGAAGCAGTACAAGACTTCCCTATCCCCAAGGGGCCAAAAGAAATGAAAACATATCTCGGACTCCTGGGATATTACAGAAAATTTATACCGAATTTTGCAAAGCTAACAAAACCCCTAATAAAATGCCTAAAAAAAGGAAACAAAATAGATCTGACAGACAAAGACTATAGAGACGCCTTTGAGAAAAGCAAAACTCTTCTAATTAATGCCCCAATCTTACAGTACCCAGACTTTTCAAAACAATTTACATTAACTACGGACGCCAGTAATTACGCCCTAGACGCTATCCTTAGTCAAAACATAGACGGCAAAGACCTACCAATAGCCTATGCTAGCAGAACCCTAAATACTCACGAAACAAATACTCAACAACAGAAAAAGAACTCTTACGTATTGTATGGTCGACAAAATACTTCAGACCGTACCTATTCGGAACAAAATTCAAAATCCGTATTTACCACCGCCCCTTAGTCTGGTTAATGTCATTAAAAGACCCTAACAGCAAATTAATGCGCTGGAAAATAAAATTAGATGAATTTAATTTTGACATAGAATACAAAAAAGGAACATTGAACAGTAACGCCGATGCTCTATCACGCATTAGATCTAACTTCCGAATTGAACAATCATTCGAAGACATATTAGAAAAATCTCAAAACATTATAAACTTTACATCAGTAAACAATCAGCACCACAAAGCACTCACGGAACAGATAAATACAAAATTTGAAAGCATGGACTTTCTAAACAGTAAAACTAGAAAGACGGGACAAATTTTCACACAGCCTATATATAAGAAATACACATTATTCCATTTAATAACAAAATCCGAAGACTCCGATAAAACAAAAGTTGCAACATTAAAAACTTGCTTAAACAAAGTCAAAACTTACTGCACACACAAAACGACATTTTCAAATTACATATACCAAAAAACTGTGACAATACAATCGACCATAACATGATAACAAACCTAATTACTGAAATATTTACAGAAACACATATCAAAATCGTATTCCACGAACTATCCGAAGAAGAAATCAATATGAACGATAACGAAAGCCTAATTAATGACATAGACAATGACGATCTAGAGACTTGTCACACCGCAGACGAAAACAAATTAAACGGGATTACATATAAAGACACTTGTATCAACATAGGGAAAAATCAAATAATTATATAGAAACGCGAAAGCGAAACGCAAGTACAATACAAAAAATTATTCGGGCAAACGAAACAAAGACTAACGATTAAATTAGACGCGAGAAATATTAAAACAGAAATTTTTAACTTCATAAAAGACTACCTCGTCCCAAAAATAAATTATTACTGCCTAATAGACAAAGACTTAATATTAACCATAAACGAAATATTACAAACACAATTTACTAAAGACTCCTACAAACTCATCCAATGCGAAAACATTCTAACCGATATTGAAGGCCCAAACGAGCAACTCGATACTATCAGCAACTATCACTTAGGAAAACCATCACAGAGGTATCATGGAAACTTACCTAAAACTAAAACTGAAATACTATTGGCCCAAGCTACATCATGATATACAAAAATACATTAACAATTGCAAAATCTGTCAAATTAACAAATACGAGAGAAATCCATACAAAATCAATGACAATCTTACGGAAACCCCAAAATACCCTTTCGATACTCTACACATAGATACATTAACCCTAGAAAATGAAAAATAACCATAGTAGATGTACAAATTTACCCATAAAGACATTGAGCGCTATAGAAATCACAGAAAAACTGCTACAATGCTTTAGCCAGTACCAAATCCCCAATAAAATAATACATGACAGTGGAACAGAATTTAATAACAATCTTTTAAAAGAACTTTTAAAACTATACAAAATAAAACCCCATATGACATGTGTTGACAACACAAAAAGCAACGGAATAATAGAACGCTTTCATACCACGTTAATTGAACATTTACGGATAATAAACCAAAATAAAGAATTTGAAAAAACAAAACTAACAACAAATTACATTTCGCTATCCTAGCATATAACAATTCAATAAACACCACCACAAAATTCACACCAGTAGAAATTTTATATGGTGCAGACAGAGACAAAAACATTTTTAACACAGGATTCACTATGGACGACTATTTAACAAAGCATAAAAACAAACTCCAAATATTACACAACGAAACTAACAAAAATATAGCGATAGAGAAAAACAAAAGATTTCTAAAACAAGACAAATGTAAACCACCACCAGACCAAATACCCACTAAAGTACTAATAAAGAAGGAAAAAGACGCATTCAAAAAATTAAAAGACCCCTATATAAAACATACCAATTAGAAAACTATTACCCTAAATTAGGCCTAATTAAAGTAAACCCAAACAAGAAACGCAAAATAAAAAGGAAACGTCTATACATTACAGATACCCCCACATAATAGGAAGCGAGGAGTTAGAAAAATTAGTTGACAATACAGGACTTAACATCTTAGAATTAGGCAATACATACATCTACCTAACATCACATTATTCTTACTACAATTATAACTTAACTAACATAGAAACAGAATTTATAAAGTTAGAAGAATATAAAAAAGACATATATGACAAACTAAACACCATTAATTCAACCGAAAATTCATGCAAAAGAGAACTAGAAACATTTATTACCATTTTAGAGTTTAACTTCCAAAGACTTACAGACGAAATTGGAAACTTATCTAATAGAAAAAGAACTAACGAGGATTAATTAACGGATTAGGGACTATCATCAAAGCTATATTTGGCAATTTAGATTCAGAAGACGGTGAAAAATACGATAAACTATTCGATAAGATTAACAAAAATCAAGACATCCTCCGAAAACAAAACTTAGAAACTATAAGATTAAATAAAGAAATGATTACTAAATTCAATAGCCAAATTGAAAACGTAAAACATAATGAATTAGTATTAAAATCCAGAATTATGCAAATAGAATCATTAATTAACGAAAATATATCCTGGCAAAACACATTAATTATCAAACACATAATAAACCAGCTTGTACTATTGACTATTAACCTAATCGAAATAATAAGCGAAATAGAAACTAGCCTAACCTTTTGTAATCTAAACCAAATACACAGTTACTAAAGAATTACAAAAACTAACTGACGAAATTACTAACCTTAACTTTTGGGATATTACACAACAAATCACTAGCCACTGTAAACTAAAAAACGGAGAAATAAGATACTTGAAATCCCAGTTTATGAAACAAATTATAAAACTAATAAATTGTTACAAATAACACCAATTCCTGTTATTAATAATAAAGAAATGCTCATGCTAGATGAAAGTAAAGAATTAATAATAAAAAAGGATAATAGTCTATTAACAACTAAGAAATGTATTAAAGTTAAAGAAAAGTATTTTTGGCAAACAAACTTCATTGAAGTAGACAAATGTTTAAAAAACAGAAAATAGAAAATTTTGAATTGCAGGAAACACCAACAGCAGTTCCATTCTGCCCAGAGTTCCATTCTGGGAAGGGAGAAGTTATAGGACACCTGTTTCATCTTTCTGTTTATGCAACTTTGCCGCCGTGATAAGAAGCCCACGCAATCTTCACACGCTCTCTAATCATATATATATATAGGACTTATCATTGTTATTGGCATTCTCAATTAGATTCTCGCTTAATTCTCATTTTAATCTCTGTATGTATGTGAACGTTCCTATTTGAAATAAATTCATTTTTTTAAACAGTAAATTCTCAGTAAAATTTACATAATTTACACATCTGCTAGCTATTTAATATTAAAGCTTTAAAATTGCTATTATTTCGGGTTTCAAGAAAAATAAGGTAACCGGAAGTACATCTTCGCCAAAGCAGTTACAGAATTTTTCGATTTTTTTCAGAAACGGCTAGAACGATTTATTTTAAACTTGGACTGCTGATTTTCACATTTAATCTCTGCACATATATTTGAAACGTGTTTATGGAAAGTTCTGAGCGATTATGAAGCAAGGTTTAATTCTAAGGATTAAAGCCGCTGGTAGTCCCATTAAGTAGCTTTTACTTGAGAATGAAGCCTATACATACAAGTACTTCATAATGAACGGGGGAGAGGAACAAAGAGCCCATATGTTGCTTATGTGCCTATCTTCTAGAAGTGACCGGTATTTATGTGTATCGATAGATCGATAGTGTACGAAGTAAAAAAAAAACAAAAAAAAACAGAGATATTTTCCGTGATAACTTCATTTTGTGGTCATCGACCGGTTTCGGGCGTTCGCCCTTCTTCAGTGCGTTTATCACACTGTCTGACAAACGCATCCTGAAGATGGGCGAAAACCCGAAACCGGTCGATGACCATAAAAATGAAGCAGGCTATCACGGAAAATGTCTCTGATGCTTTCCAGCTCTGCGGTACCAACCACAACAATAAAAAAAAAGTTGGAGCCGTTTTTGAGAAAATGAGAAAAAATGAAAAAAACGCTTGATAAAGTCGCAATTCCGGTTGACGGATTTTGCCCGAATTATTCTTGTCTGATGCGTTTGTAGCACCTAAACGGAATATCAAGTTTTTAGCTTTCTGCGACTTTTCGTTTTTGAGAAATTCTATTAAAACACAAACACACCACACACGCACACACACAAATAGACCGTAACGCTAAAAATATTTTTTTCGTATTTAGAGGATTCCGAACATGTATTTCCCTTAAACTCAAATATAAAATCTGGCATGATCGCAATACTTCCTGTTACTAGGGGTAAGACAAAGTAAAAAGTAACTAATAATCGGTTGCACTTCCGATTGATGAATATTGACCTTACATTCGGATGCGATGACGGTATCGATTTCTGGTTTTTGAAGAACTTGTTGTTCAAGTACACATACAGACTACTATTCGTTTAAAAATATTTTCCTATAATCCAGGTCCCCACACATCAATTTCTGATGAAAATTTATTTTATAAAATTTGGCAGAATCAAGAATCACAGCATTGAACACTAAATGAAAATGTAATATTGTAGTGAATAATTGAAGTAACCAGTTTATTTTTAATAATGACATAATTGTGGCGAAATAGGAGTATGATAATATATGGATATATGGTCGAGTGGCAATCTTATCAATAAATCCCACAAAAATAACACTTGAAAATTTTGTTAATTTGTGTGAACTACGTAGTTAGTCCAGTGTTATTGGAGACCAATCCTATAGCATATACGTTCTAATAATTATAGTGGAAGATCATTTTTATTTTTTATAGAAACGTGTTTTTAATCTTGTTTAACTCCTGCTTGCTGTATTCACTTTCCCCAAACAGTTCATGCAACCTAATCTTTTATATAACAATTTTCCCCGTTTTATTATTAATATTAACTTATAATGTTGCTAAAATTACTGGTAGTGCTTAGTTTGCCAGCATTAATTTGCTCAGATTTGACGACCATACTCAACAAACTTGTTGACGATATAGTCGAATTGGCAGGCACTGAATTAGAACCAGAAATCAACTTGAAACTTGTATCATTTCCATATACTTATAAATGGTTGATGATTCAAAAAAGTGGTATAGTGAACTGTGATAATGGAATTTTTCAGTCTTTGAAGTCATTAAAAAGGTAATTAAATATTTTTAGAATAATTAACTGTGCTCATAATTAACTTAGCTTAATTGAATGTTCTTCTTAGTATAGTGAACAAATCTTCTGTGTAATGCCTATTTACATGTCTTTTTTTTTAAGAAAGTTTCTATCCTATTGTGATCAGCATCACTCATCTAGATACGTCCCTACAAGCTAACTAGGAGATCTGATAGTAAAGTTTTGGACAAAAATAGGTAAACCGGAAGTTATTATTTTCTTTTAAACGGATCACTTTCTGATAAACACTTCAAACGATTTCCCTTAAACTTTTATCAGCTGCATTTAGTATACAAATAGTATAGTGTATCAAAAGTCTGTGCGTTTTTTCTTTCATTTAGTTGAATGAATTGTTTATATAATCATAGCGTTGATATTGCACATTAGTCACTTAATACTGATTACATTCAGTTTTCAGTATGTAACAGTATTTAGTCAAGTTTTGACCGTAGGAACTGATTTAAAAAATTATAAAGTGAGTGAATTAAATTTTGAAATTCGGGCGATATTGAAGCATTATTTTAAAAAAGGCTTTACAGCAATAGCTGTAGCTCGAGACATTTGTAAAGTTGGGAGGGCCAATTCTTTGTCAATTCGCGCTGCACAGTATTGGTTTAAAAATTTCAGGGAAGGTGATATGAGCCTTGAAAATAAGGCAAGGTCGGGGCGTCCACGGTCCCTTGATCCAACTGTTTTAAGAGAAGCTGTAGAAGTTGATCCTCGAACAAGCATAGAAAACTTCAGGCGGGTTAGGAGTGTCTCACTTTACCATAAATAGGCACTTCCATGACATTGGAATGGTACCTAAAAGCTGTAGGGCTAACCCGCACGAATTGCCACCTCAGCAAAACGCACATAAGGTTGAAGTTTATCAAACTCTTCTTAAAAATCCAAGTGATTTTCGATTTATAAAGCGAATTGTCACTTGCGATGAAAAATGGGTATACTTAAACAACCCAGACACGCAAAAACAGTGGGTTATGCCTGGCCTGCCTGCTCTTCCTGTGCTTCGAAGGAAAAGGTTTGCGAAAAATAATGCTCTGCGTGTGATGGAACTGAAGGTGTGGTGCATTTCGAGTTAGTTCCCGATGGACATTTGAACTCTATTAAGCATAATTGTATAGGATCCATGCTGTTCTAGCCAAAAAGTACCCCTGTTTAGTAAACAGAAAAAAAGTTCTTCTCAGCACACTTAGCGTCAGACTGCCTCAAAAATTAATAAGCTGGAGTTTGAATTCCTTCCTTGCCTTGCTTATTGTCCAGACCGCACTCATCGGACCACCACTTTATGACTCATTTTTTGCGAGGTAAAAATTTTACTAAGGAAGAGTAAGTGAAAGCAGCTTGTATTGAATTATTTTCCTCCAAAGAACCTCATGGTACCAAAGAGGAATTGAATTACTGACAACACAAAAATGGGTTAGTGTTTAATGACAATGATTCGAAGAATATACTGGTAAGTCTTATTTTTTAATAACCATTAAAGTAAGACCGCCCAAAGACCCCAGTATATATATATAATTCTGTGTGTGTGTGTAACGTGTAGGTATGCAAAATAAATAAATAAATAAAATCGTCTTCATTTCTATTTTAAACATTTATCATAAAAATACAAAGTTATATCCCTATGGAAAAATCTACACTTAAAACGTTTTTACTTTTTTAGACTCCGACTACAATTTCTTGAACATCGGCAAATGATGGTACTATACCGAATTGGGCCGAAAGAATACGAAAATTGTCGAGTTATTACTTTGATAATTCGAATTACTTAGAAGGAATGCAATGTTTACAAAAGATATTTCTTTCATTAAAAGTGCCTTTTAATATAAAATAAATTAAAACAAGAAGGGACAAACACTAACTATGCGCCAAATTAGTATTTAAACAAGCAACTTCCCAACCTTATCTTAAATATGTATTTTGCTTTGCTTGTACATCGCTTTTAGCTCACTTATTTTAATGTTCAAATTATTTTGGTAAAAAACCCTCCTTATATGAATTTTTCTGAATAAAGGATTAAAACAAAAGTAATAGGTCTCTGTATGTATAGTTAGTTTAACGGAAACCTTTTGTTACTTCATAAAGAAAAACAGCAGAAAATTGACAAAACCTGCTCAGTAAAATCGACTTCTTCTAGACTGATTTTCTTCAATTTTGTAATTTCAGCACCACATTTAATTGTAATTAATATTATATAGACGAAAGAATCGTAAAAAAAACAACTAAAATTACGCTTCAGAGGAAAGCATAACTCCACCTCTTCATCGCCACCTCTCCCGCCAATAACTCCCCTGAGAATAAGTTTTCCTAAAAAATGTTTCAAATAAAACTGATCCTCTATATATAGTAGTGTGCAGTCAGTGTACTAAGTTTGAAGAAAATTGTTGGAGCTGTTTTTGAAAATAATCGCAAAAAGTATTAAAAAAAAACAACTAAAAATGCCTTTAGATTTGGACCAAAATCTTAATATTGGAGAGCACTTAAACTAAATATCAAATTTGAACTTTCTCCGAGTTTCGTTGTTGAGTTATGCTGACCAAACACACATCGAAAATTTGACAAATTTGCAATAGTTCCTGTTATCAGCATTGAAAGGAGGTAAATCTCCGATACAGCAGGTATGGCAGAGATGCCGCTCTTATAGAAATTCAGCAAGTATCTATAACCTAAAAGCCAACTATCCCCACCACCTTGTGTGTAACGCAGATTGCAGAGAATTCGTCAATTAGTATTGCAGGGAGAGAAAGTGGTGTGAATGATTCGCACCAGATATTTGCTATTGCGAATTTTTGGATGTATGACGATTATTAAAATAACTATATCAGTGGCAAGTTTGTACCATTCGGATTATGATAATAACCTTATTGATAATAAAAATTCAACAGCAAATATCTAGGTTGCAATGCTAGACCAGGGAATGTATAATTGCTGCTGCATAAACTGTTGGTGTACAGACAGTGCAAATCTAGCTTATGTAATCTTGCTAATTTGTACATTTATAGCTCAGCTGACGGCTACAGTATACTAGGAAGAGTGTCTTGAATCATAGTAGCTGACAGTAGCTACTACTTGCCAGTGCCGAAGGCTACGCATGTATAATTAATTATACAATGAACATAAAATGATGACGTACATTCAACATGCTGGTAAAACGGAACTCTAGTCAAATATACCGGTTCACATAATACACTAGATACTTCAACATTAGTACAGACAAACACACTCGTCACAAATCTGCACTATATCTCAACTTCATTGTTGTTTCTAGAATGTTATGTACTCAATTTAATTGAGTAAAAGGGTCGATTTAAATAGGAAGTGTTTCTAGTCATAGTTTCATTATTTTTAAGTTATTAAAATGGAGGCGTCACCTCTTTAATAAATCAAATTTGTGTGAAACACTCA
The DNA here is from genome assembly GCA_011037195.1 of Triatoma infestans. Lineage (NCBI taxonomy): Eukaryota > Metazoa > Arthropoda > Insecta > Hemiptera > Reduviidae > Triatoma > Triatoma infestans. The sequence goes on from JAAEAF010004840.1 coordinate 63,900, forward strand.
CACAACTCTACCCCCTCTAATTATATCTAACAAATGTCTTCAAACCGTGAAGTTTTTAATCGATGTTTAGTTCTTATTTGTAGCTAGAGGTTCTTCAGCTCTTATTTGAATGATTACAATCCAGAAGCCAACGCCTCCATCCAATCCGAACAACACTTGTAATATAATAAAAGTGATAGGTTCTAGATGTGTGTAGTTGCAATTTCAAGTTTCAAAAAAAGAATCGCAGCCTTTAACGAGGAAAATTTCGAAAAATACGGAAACCTATTCTCGAAGTTTCTATTTTCAATTAAATCTGATTTTTGGCAACCGTCAAAGAAGGATTATAAAAGCGAATCTCTTTAGAACAAAGATTAATGCTGCAATATTGAGAACTATTTATTGAGATAATCGCGAAAACTGAAGGAAAAAAAAACATTCAGTAAAGTAAATATGGATATTGCACGAAACTTTCCCGTCAGATGCGTTGGTAGTGACCTAAATGGATGTTGGTAGTGACCTAAATGGATGTTGGTAGTGACCTAAATGGAATATCAAGTTTGAGGTTACTGCCATTTTTCATTTTTGAAATATTTTGAAGTCACACACTCACTCACACACACACACTCACACACACACACACTTACACACACACACATACAAATATACACATTCTTCACTTAAAAATTTGTTTTTCATATTCAGTGAACATCAACAACAGATATTTCCGGTATAAAAAATGTTTCCAATAAAAGTAACACGTATGTAGGTACATTCAGTTGGCATTCTAACAAAAACTTACTTCTGTAAAATCGCACTTCCGGAAAACCGATTTTCTTCAAAGTTGGAATTCTATAAAATCTTCTTAATGTATACTAATATTACCTAGGTGGTAGAAGCATCCATTGCATTGAAGTGGAAAGTTGACCACCACCCCCTAGAATCCTCCAAAAAAAGAAGACTATTTCCCGGGAAAAATTTTATATAAAAATAATAGAGTCTATATATAATGTTTAGTATGCAAAGTTTAAAGAAAATCATTGAAGCCGTTTTTGAGAAAATCACGACAAACTATATATTCATAAGAGAAGTAAAGAAAAATTATTCAAATTCGCATTTCCGATTGATGGATTTTGGCCGGATGTGACGCTATGACATGTGCATATCCGGTGAAAACTCAATTTTGAAAATTCGACGCGATCGCAGTACTTCCTTTTAGTGGGAGTAACAGAAACTCAAAACTTATATTAAAACTTAAAAACATAAATATAAAATTTAATAATATTTCTCTTTTAATGATGTGAATTAACTTGCTCTAATTAGCTCAAAATATTGGTTCTATTCTTAATTCAATTTTCTTGTTTACAATGGACATTTTTGATATTCTGACACAAAATATTAGCAACAAATTTTCATTTACTTTTTATTTAGTACAAGATATTATATTGTATCATTATTATTTTTAATTTAAGGCGCGTCAACATCTGAGGTCATTGGCGCCCTGAGCCTTCTCAGTGCACTGCCGGCCTCCGGCTCGTTACAGACAACACTGCTCATCATCGGACAGTGAGCTGTAGAGGCCTTAGGGCAGCAATGCTTGACTCGAACCTAGGAGCTCCGTGTCCCAAACCTAAACACTGATCGAATCCTGTCTCTTATCATTATTATCATTACTACTACTACTGATATTATTATTATTACGATTATTAATTACTTTTCTTATTTAAAAATTTCCTTGTACTACCAATCGATTTTAATACAAGAAAACAAACTACTAAGGAATCGGTAATGACGTTCAATTTTAATTTTCACCGGAAATTCATGATTTGTGGCCTCCCTAGTCCAAAAATGTTTTCGCTATTTCCAGCAGTGGTCGAAAATTCCTTTTTCAGTCCATCGTCTCCTTCCAACTTCTCAGTTTCATCCATCTCCCCCAAACCCCTAATTATTACCTCACTGAACAAAAAATAAGCAAAAGTTGAAAATAGTATTAAATTTTTAAAAATGAACAAAAATAAATTACTTAAACATCATCAGTAACTGCCAGGAACCTTGATGATCTTTCACACAAGCGAATGACATCAAGCGAAATCGTAGCCAACGCTAATCTCATAACCTAGTACCGCTTCTAACCAGGTACGTTGGAGGGAACAGCCAGAAGCAATAACGTAATTTTATTCCACATCAGAGGGGTAGAATCTTTATTTGTCATCCAAAAATATTTCGTACCCAAGTTGATTAAACAAGGATTAGCATTCGTTGTCAGGCTTAAGGTATATGATGGGCTTTTGTAGTGACTATAGAATATTGACAGCACGTCACATCTGTTGGAAAATGGATGAATAACGAACAGTAGCGCCATTTCCATGTGTTTTTTCAATTTATTGAGATGGAAGCAGTAAATTTCCAAGTCATCTGCTTCAAGTACATTTATATCCCTTGTTCGTCGCCTCCAATGGCCCTCCACCCCGTGGACGATGGAGGAATATCGCCCATTGATTTAGAGTATGATTCTTGTGATCATATTAAATTTAAAAGTAATATGTTTTTTGAATAACACAACTCAAATACGAAAAGAAAGTCGCACAAAGCTCAAATATATTATCCCGGTTAAATATCACTTGAAGATTTCGGACACGGAGGTTTCGATCAAAATTCCCAAACGGAAGTGTAACTTTATTGATTTTTAACAACAAAAATTTTAGTTTAAGCTTTTCGTGATTTTCTTGGAATGGTTCCACCTACTTCCTTTATACTTCGCCTACTAACTACACAACCATTTAGGCACATCATATCAATTTATAAATTAAGAAAATTTCAGGATAACTGAGTTTTGGAAGATCCTAGTTAAGTGTGAGTTCAAGCATTCCTTTAAGTCCATTTCTGTGTTCTACCTGTATTGGAATCAGTTATCGGATCCCAGATGTATTGGAATCAGATGTATTGAAGAGGGATTTGATGTGAAGAATAGGCGGATGTTAGTTTAGAGATTTTAGAGAGTTATTACTTGAAATACGAAACACTGAATTTACAAAAATAGACTATATTTTAACAATAATTTAAATGTTTGAAATAGGTAACTACAATTAATATAAAATGATTGAAATAGATAATTAATTTAAAGTGATTTAAAGAGATAAAACTACAAACAATTTAAAGTGATTTTAATAGATAAAACTAAGATGCACAACTATAAAATGATTGTTAATAAGTAAATGTTTAAACCTTGTATAGGGACGCGCTTGCGAAGCTGATGTATAACTGATGTGATACTGCTGCTGTATCATCTTTGTAGAACTGATATAGACTGCTGTTGAACTGATCTAGACTGATCCCCTCCTCCAGTGGAGCGAAGTTTATATTAGTATTACTCACACATTGACAGGTGTGTAAGTAATAATCACACTAAGACATCTCTTGCAGTGTGCCGACCTTGGGCAGGTCGGTGACCAGATTGGCGACAGATGGTCGCCCGTCGGTGATTATTAAAGACTGGTGGTCTTGAGTTTTTGTTGGCCCTTGTATGAAAGGAATATCGGCCAGGTGGCTTCTGTACAATAATGATCCTTGTTTGAAAGGGTTTTAGCGGTGCCTCTCTTTGGCCGTGTGTATTGACCCTTGTTTGAAAAGGTTTTTGTTTGGCGCGGCTCTTGTCTTGAAGATAGCGGCTGGCTGGAGCCACTAGTTATAAATTATATATTTTCTTCTTAAGATATTGATATGACATTACATACCATTACATGATATAAGTGCGTACAAAATAATCCATTGCTACAATAATATGAAATTTTAAGAAAATCGTTCAACTGGAGGTGCGACTTTACCGAATTAGATTCAGAGTTTTCCAGGACTATTTTCAATATGGCTTCAAAGATTTCCTCTAAACTTGTTTCATTATAACGCCATAAATATACACCAATCACTTTTATCTGAAATATTCTTGCAGAAACTTTGATTTTCGTAATTTAGTTTAGGATTCAAACTACCTTTATCATCTAAAGAGGAAATGAATATTTTCTAAGAATTTCAGTTTGCTATTTGTTGGACTGATTGATGAGAGATGCTTTAAAAGAAAGCTTTGTAAGATTTACACCTGATTTTCATATATTATTAAATATTAACTATTATTAATAATTAATTATTAAAGTAAACTATTTAAGTATTTTTGGTGATTACTTCCAGTGTCCAATTGTCCGTGTATTAGGCAATAGGAAATAAATATTTCTTCTATCTTTCAACCAATTAATCAAATGGTTGAAAGTTAAGAAACAGATAGCGCCCCTAAAGAGTGTGCGGTGAGCATCATATTAGAAGAGAAATTTTATTGATTATTCAAGCAAATTTTTATCCAGTTAACATTGTAATAGATTTTTACCTTGTTACCGAACGATATAGGCACCACTTCATTCTGGCGGGTTCATTGCCCGTTATTTTGTCTTTAACATCGATCGTCTGGGAATAACAATATTTTTTTGTTCATCTCCTGTAACTGGAACAATTTTCAGATTGAGTTATCACTGAAATAAATTGTTCTTTAAGATTTCCGTTTATTTACTATTTTCCGTGAAAAATTGGTAATAGATAATTGTCTAATGAATTATCATCTTTGTACCTAAGCAAAATATGCAATTATGGAGTTTTCGATTTGCTTTGCAAAGTTTTTAATGTTAGTTTTAAACATTATTCAATTTTCCATTTTACTGTACAAAAAACTGATGTTTTTCTAAAAAGAAGAAAATCCATAAGACGCACCTCAAAGGAGGTTTTTAATATAGTTAGCTGTGAGAAATGACCTTAAAGAGTGTGTCTGCAATAAATGAAGGATTGCACGTCATTATTTTTTGGGAGTAGGTAAGCAATGTTTTGACCCTCTTATGTTTCGTGAATTTTACTTTTTTCTGTAATAAACGATTCTTAACGATTTAAAAAACTAAATGATAAATAAAAATAAAAAATGTGACACGACTTTCTATTACACTCTAATTAATACAAAATTCAATGGAGAAATTTTCTTTAAAATAGCAACGTTATAATGTTTAGTTAGGCGGCCATAAAAACAGCGTGGCGGATTTTACTTGTATACCTGAGCGGCTTAATGTGGGGCGCAATATCAATACTAAAAAAGCTTGTGCAAACTTAATTTTAAATTAACTGACAGAGCACACTAAAAATATTTTTTCACAAAAAGGTTTCTGATAAAGGTAATACGTTTCTGTCATTGCAGCCATTCCAGGTTTAAAGAAAATCACTGTGACCGTTTTCGAGAGAAATCCCAAAAAACACAAAAAAATACTCTGTAAAATCGCACTTTTGGTTAAATGATATTCTTAAAATCTGGAATTCTATCAATACTTTTAATGTGTACTATGTAGTTAGTAAAATCATATACTGAAGTGATGCTTTAGAGGAAAGTGTAACGAGGGCCGGATTTAGAAATTTTGCCGTCCCGTGCAATCCATTACCTGCCACACCATCGCCAACCTCTAATTAACCTTAGGCATTTGGAAAAATTCTGAAACCATTATGTTCAAAATTATTTCATATATTAAATATGGCACCTTTAATTTACATTATTTTAATTATAATTTAATATTGATTTTAGTAGATTCCTATTAAAATTTCACCTTTCTAGCTTTCATATTGGCAAAATCAGATATTACTTCTGTGTAGTCTAATTTCTGACCGATTTCATATTCAATAGAAATCATGGCAAGTCGTTCCAATAAAAAAGAACTTAAAAAAGCAACAAAAAACTTATCAATGCAACCGCCACTAACACTAAGCAAAATCAACTTTCCTTACACACACGCTCGAAAATTAATGAAAAATGTCTGTAGATTACACTATTGGCGACCGTTACTGACTGTTACTCAAAGAGAAGGTTCGGATAATTACAACATTATTGTATCGCTAATTGCGTAAGAAGTCATTATTATTATGTAACTATTTTTTTTTTTTTTAACTTTTTCACTTTCATTTTGGCCGTCCCGGGTGCTTGCTCGGGGTGTGAGCCGGCACTGAGTATAACGCAAATGTTCCCCCCCAAGCAGGCAAAAAATCAATTTTCTCCGAAAAATGTTACAAATAAAAGTGATAGGTATTTATGTGTGTAAACTATATATGAAGTTTAAAGAAAATCATTGGAGCCGTTTTCGAGAAAATTACGAACAAATAAAGAAAACCATACGGTAGTAAAGTGGCACTAGTGGCACTACCGGTTCAAGGATTTTGCCCGAAATCTTCGTGTCTGATGCGTTGGTAGTACGTAATCGGAATACCTTTCTTTGAGCTTCCTACGACTTTTCGATTTTTGGGATATTCTGTTAAAGCAAACAGACGCGCGCGCGGACGCATACACACAAGCTAACGCCCATTCGCTAAAAACTTTTTTTCGTTTTCGGACCCCAAAAACATGTTCTTCTGGAGAGAACTCAATTTCAAAAATCTGGCACGATCATAATACTTCCACTTTCTAGAGGGAGTAAGAGAAACTAATAAAATACCTTAATTTTAAGTGATGACACTTAAAATTGACCGAGTTAGGTAGTTTTGAAATAAATTTTATATTTGATATAGAGCTAATTATCAGAATATTTTAAGCGAAATTTGCAAGTTTCTAATTGAATGGTCCGAATTAATAGCTAGTTATATTAGCATGCTCAAAACTTTCAAGTGCAGTTTAATGAGCATCCTATACAACTGCTTGAGAAGTGTAACCACTCTCACAGCTCTGAGCTAGCTCTGTTTAATCACTTTATTATTAGTTATGGTGTATCATTATTGCAATTCCAATCATCAGTCTAATAAGACCCAATTATCTAGATGAACTTGCTGTATTATTAGAAATTAATTGAATAATTCTTTTTCTGACCCTTATTATTTAGATACTTCCCGCCAAATTTAGCAAAGAAAATGTAATCATCTACTATTATATAAAAAAATGAAAGTGATAAGATCTCAAAAATGTACAATCCGTTACTGTACTGACGTAAGTATCTATAGTTCCAGGGCAGAAAGAAACATCTTTTGTGAACACTCACACATTTCCTTTTACAATTCCAATTGATAAAATTTTCGGAGAATATAGCTATTTCTATATGAATCGAATTCTTTTAGAAGGGCGTATGTCATACGGAGTAGATTTTTTGGAAAACTACTCGTATTTGGAAAATGAACTACCTACAAACAAATCTCAATGTTTGACATACAATATTCACTGTACCCGAGACCTGACATACGCCCAGTAAAACCATTCGATAGGCCTATGTACACAGTTTGTGAAAGTGTAAAAAAAAGATATTAATGAAATTTTGAGTTACGCCCATTTACAAAAATTCGTATACAGTTTGCTACAACTAATATTTGTGTGTAATGACAAGGGCTACTAAGTGAATTTATAGTAAAAATTCCAAGTTTGAAGGTTTGTTAATGTTTATTCTGGTAAAGAGAAAGTCGTGTGAGTGTTTCACACTAACTTACTAATTTGTCCACATTCTCCAGAAGAATGTTGCCTGCGTCCATTCTACACTATTATAGTTGTACAATGGACATACTTTGCTGGACCGTGTAGCTGACTGTTAAACTTGTTAAATGGCTCACCGAAACAAAACCCTCTGGTATTGTTTGAACTTTCTGTGAAAACTAGGTTCCCGCTACCAGCTGGACGGGCAGTCAAGGAATTCAACTAGTTTCCTATTTGTGTTCACATAACACATCCCCTTTTAAACTCTGCTGAAAGTATATATTTGTCTGACTGTTTTATGGTTCAGTAACTGTTGAACATAGAAGAGAATATTTTGACATAAATTTAGACTAGATAGCTGATTTTAAATAATTAGCTAAGTGTTATTACCGATTTCTCAAGCACAAGGAACAGAAGTTGCAAGGATTCTCAATAGAAGTTCATGCTTTTGAGTCTCTTGCCCAGAATCTCCCTCTGAAATCAATATTTTCCTTAAAAAGTATTTAGTAAGTATCAGATCTGTCTGATAATTGCATATCCTGTCACCATGACTTAAATCTTGGTTACGTCCATATATGTATGTCTGTATTTAAGCCGAATATATATATATATATTGTTGAAAATGTGGTTGGGTCCGCAATGCTGGATAACACCTGGTATGCATATTGATTGGTCATATTGGCTGGGTTCGTCGTAGCATGCATATTGATTTGGTTCCTGACCGGTTTCGGATTTTCATCCATCGTCAGAGCGAATTTACCAAGTTCGTGTAAAGAGTTCACTCAGTAATGTTTCTGTTACACTCACAATTGTTGGTTGTACGTATGTGTGAAGATTATAAGGTTATGTTACCAATTTGTGTGTGTTTCATGATAAAGTGGAATTATTATAAATTATGATTAGACATTAAAAAATGTGTATAATAAATAGCATGTTTGAAGAATACTTCATAACAAAATTGTAATAGTGTTGTTAAGTATGCACACTGTTTTATCGTCATTTTTATGGGGGGGGGGGGGGGATAAGTTATTTCAGGAACAAACTGTACTAATAAGAATCGATAAATTTTAATGAAAGGCAATGCAAAGTTCAAGAACAGTCAAAAGCTTATATAGATAATAAATAAATGTGAATTACAAGCAGGGTTAATACAAGAAAATATGTAAGTGACTTGATATGTAAGAAGGTTGGCAGCAAACTGCAAATTGGCGATGACTGGTGATTAATAAATAATAGAGGAAATCAAATGCATGCGTTATGATTTATCAAGCTTATTTTCAATTATATAAATTTATGTTTAAATTACATTAAGAATTTGAGAGGATGTGGTGGGATTTGTAAAGGTATTTTTAATAGGGCACGGTAGGAGATTTTAAAATATATCATGCAAATAAGCTGTACTTTAATCGGGGAGGAAGAAAATTTGGCTCCTTAGGTTAGAATTTAACAAAAGTGTTTTTTTGTGAACACACACACACACACACACATATATATATGTGTGTGTGTGTGTGTGTGTATGTGTGTGGTATATATATGCATAGATGTCTTTTATACTAGTTGGTGGTATGTTTTTAATATAGTTAGCTGTGAGAAATGACCTTAAAGAGTGTGTCTGAGTTATAGTTTATTTGATCATTCATTAGGTTTGTGCGGATAGTCTTGTGTTTGTATATTTCTATTTTTTCTACTATGTCCATTCCGAAAACAATAATGCATTCTACCCAAGAACAATCAATCTCACTAATATTACATTTACACCAACTAAAATGGATCTCCTATACAAAGGACTTAATTAAAATAACTTTCAGTATATTTAAAATAACTTAAACAAACTGACAATCAGACAAAGAAGCACTAACAGTTGACACAGAACTAGCAATAACGCTACTACTTCCTGATAAACAAGAACACACCAGACACTTAGCAGCTGACATTATCAACAACATAAAAAGAAAAATGTCAACACATACCCAAAAGGACAACCATGAATTACGCACTGCTAACAACATACGAAAGAAAGTAAGAAACAACAACCTAGTCATAACTAAAGCAGACAAAGTAATTTTAACTAACACAGATCACATAAACAAAACTTAAGAATTCATTAACAGCAATGCACACAAACAACTTAGAAAAGATCCTACAACACAATTTTAACAACAAATAAAAACAGCTACATTTATCACACCACCTAACGAAACATACAAATACTCCACGGCACCAAAACTAAACACACTTCCCAAAGTTCATAAACCCAACATCCCCATTAGACCCGCCATCAACTACACCACATCACCCGCCTACAAACTCTCTCAACTACTTTCAACAGTATAAAGAACAAAATCAAACTACATGTCACTTTTACCATAAAGAATACACAGCACCTAACTTAATCGAAGACACAATAATAATACCCTCATCACGACTGATTCCTCTTGATATATCTTACTTATACACATCTATTCCTATCAATGACACATTAAACATTGTAAAACAGAAATTAAAGAACAGAACCCACAAAATACATAGATCAACTAACAACCATAACCGAAACTAGAGATAAACAAACTGTTTTAGATTCAATAACAATTTTTACCTAGCTACAGACGGATTAGGAATGGGCGGGACACCCGACATCTGCTATTCTATCCGAAATTTTCATGCAACACTTAGAAGACATTTACGTTCCATACTTAAAAGAACATTTCAACATAACATTTTTATGAACGTTACGTTGATGACAAATTAATTATACTTTAACGTGACATTGACATAGACACACTCTTAAACTATTTAAACAAACTCCACCCTAATATAAAAGTCACACACGAGTACGAGAACGATAGTACTCTCATCTTCCTAGACATAAACTTACCAGGAATAATAACAAAATAGACTACGGGATTTACCGACACCATAGTACCTTCCAGTTCCCATCATCCCACTCAACACAAACTAGCAGTCCTCAGATACCTAACAACAGGCTAGAAACTATACTACTCACAGCGACCAATTACAAACAAAAACTCAACACCGTATATACCATAGCACAAAAAACGGATACCCTGCTAGCGTTGTCAAGAAATTATTAAGAAAAAACAGACTAAATCGAATCAAGATGAACCCCCCCCCCAAACTAGAAATATTCGCAACTTTCACATACATAGGGAACGAGGTTTACAAACTGACAGACTTTTTCAAAATACTAGGCTTGAGAACAACATTCAGAGCAAATAATAAACTATAAACAAAATATGCACACATACAGAAACAACCAGACTATATGACAAAAGTGGTATATACAAACTCTCTTGCTACGAATGCAATTGCACGTACGTTGGCCAGACCGAAAGACGCCTCAAAGACAGGTTTAATAACCCGCAAAAGAGGGTTTGGTAACCCTCATACAAATGCAACAAAACCGACTCCACTTATGCTAACCACCTTATAAAGACGATCAACACCACGAATCGCAAAGTATAGAAAAAACAATGGTCCTATTACACCAAGGCACAAAAGGAAGACGAATGGACATTCTAGTAAAAATAGAAATAAACAAACACTAGACTATCCACAAAAACCTAATGTATAACCGAATAAACTATAACTCAGATACACTCTTTAAGGTCATTTCTCATAGCTAACTATATTACAAACTTACCCCGACTAGTATAAAAGACATCTATGCATATATTTACCATACACACACACACACGCGCACACACACACATATATATGTATACACATATATAAAAATATATATGTTCACAAAAAAAAAATGCATGATGCATGCACATTTGTTAAATTCTAACCTAAGGAGCCAAATTTTCTTCCTCCCCGATTAAACTACAGCTTATTTGCATGATATATATTAAAATCTCCTATCGTGCCCTATTAAAAATACCTTTACATATCCCACCACATCTCTCTAAAATTCTTAATATAATTTAATCATAACTTTGTATCTTTAAAATAAGCATGATAAATAATAACGCACACATTTGCTTTCCTCTATTATTTATTAATCACCAGTCATCGCCAATTTGCAGTTTGCTGCCAACCATCTTACATATCAAGTCACTTACAGATTTTCTTGTATTAACCCTGCTTGTAAATTAACATTTATTTATTATCTATACAAGCTTTTGACTGTCCTTAAACTTTGCATTGCCTTTCTTTAAAATTTATCGATTCTTATTAGTACAGTTTACTCCTGAAATAACTTATCCCCCCCCCTAATAAAAATGACGATAAAACAGTGAGCATACTTAACAACACTATTAAAATTTTGTTATAAAATATTCTTCAAACATGCTATTTATTACACACTACTTTCTAATGTCTAATCATAATTTATAATAATTCCACTTTGTCATGAAACACACACGAATTGGTAACATAACCTTATAACCTTCACACATACGTACAACCAACAAGTGTGAGTGTAACTGAAACATTACGTTAAAGTGAACTCTACATGAACTTGGGAAATTCGCTCTGACGACGGATGAAAATCCGAAACCGGTCAGGAACAAAATTAATATGCATGATACGACGGATAAAATGCCAGATGTTATCCACCATTGCGGATCCATCCACATATTAAAAAATTATTCCTATTTGAAAAACTCAATTTTCTTTTCTTACTGAGTGAATTCAACTGTGAAAGACAAATTTTCTTCAAATTTGGAATTTTTACTAAACTTTGAAACTGAAACTGATTACTTTGAAACTGATTACTTTGAAACTGATTACTTAGAAACTGATTACTTTGAAACTGATTACTTTGAAAGAAATTACTTTGGAACTGATTACTTTGAAAGAAATTACTTTGAAACTGATTACTTTGAAAGAAATTACTTTGAAACTGATTACTTTGAAACTGATTACTTTGGAAACTGGGGGGGATTACTGAAGCTGATTACTTTGAAAAATTACTTTGAAACTGAATTTACTTTGAAACTGATTACTTTTGAAGAAATTACTTTGAAACTGATTACTTTGAAAGAAATTACTTTGGAACTGATTACTTTGAAAGAAATTACTTTGAAACTGATTACTTTGAAAGAAATTACTTTGAAACTGATTACTTTGAAACTGATTACTTTGAAAGAAATTACTTTGAAACTGATTACTTTGAAGCTGATTACTTTGAAACTGATTACTTAGAAACTGATTACTTTGAACTAGGTCTTACGTGAGATGTAACTACATTGTCCAGCAGCGCTTAGTATCAATCCCAAAAAACTAAAAAACAGTTCAGATCTAAGTCTATATCACATAGCCTCCACCCCCCTGAACTTTCTGGCAATCAAAATTTGCAGGTATACATCTGTACAGTTAGCATATTAACTTTAAAAAACAAAAGTCGTTGAAACCTTTTTGAGACAATCCCGAAAACCAAAGAAACCCATTCAATTGAGTTGCATGTCCTGCATGACTGGAAGCCTAACCTAAATGGAATATAAAGTTTGTGTTTCCTGCGATTCAGTATCCCTATAAACTATCTCAATTCTCTCTGTTTTGAGAGGTTATTATCTCAATCTGGAAAGGAAAACATCTATTTCTTTCAAGAATGTAGCCTAAGTAAAAGAAATTGTCTAAATTCTGGATTGGTCCTGCAGGATATTCATCATCAGTGGTCAGTTTTAGTTAAATTTATTCTTAGCCACCATGTATTAATTCTTGTAATAGATTACGCATAATGTAAATGGTGCCAAATATCTCAAACATGAAAAATCACAGGAAGCTTGGTTTCACGACTAGAAATGTAACTTAACTTAAAATATTTTTACAATATTTCGTGACTGTCAAGGTATAAAACGTATGCAACGAATATTCTACAACTCTGCTAAAGTACATTATCATATGGGAATATTCATGTAGAGTT